>JASPKZ010002216.1:0-50562 GCA_030220185.1 Diploptera punctata | reverse complement strand
GCCTGTAATATAGTTTCATATTTAATTTCATATTAGCATTTTATGGCTTTAATGCACACACAAAACATACAAAAACATAAAATTAAATCCTTCTTCTAATATATAATTGAGGAAAGAAAATAATATCTTCTAAAATGAAAACTTTAACAAAAACAAAATCAATATCGGATGTATGAACCGTCAGCATCTAATACCGCCCTTAATCTGCCGGTCATTGACGCAATCAAATTTCTACAGGCACGTATATGATCGGCTAGAGCATCCCAGACGTCTTGAATTTGTGCTCATAAGCCATCTTTCGTCTTTCGTGCATCTGCAGGCCAATTAAAGTTCATCACTATTTTCATCTTAGCCCACACATTTTCGATTGGATTCAAATCTGGTGAACAGGGAGGCCAGTCTATCACTCTGATATCCTGCCTCTCCAAGAACCAGATTGAAACCGCTCGACAAGTGTGGACAGGATGATTATCCTGTACGAATTCAATAATTCCATCAGGATATGTCATCCTCACAGATGAAATCAAGATGTTCTCTAGTATAGCCTTATACTGCACATTGTTCAGTGTGGTTCTCTAGTATAGCCTTATACTGCACATTGTTCAGTGTGTCGTCCAGCTTCCACAATACACCCAAACCGTCCCGTGATATCCAAGCCCCAACACGACACAGATACACGACCATGATGAAATTGTCTAGCCACATATTCTTGCATGGTATTGCGACCCCTTTCGACCATAGACAATCATGAGTAGAAGAAAATGTCACATTGTCTGAGAATATTATATTATTCAAATCAAGGCTGCCACTTTCCTCTACAAAGGCAAGCCGAAACAATCTGTGATTGTTTTCTTTGCTGCTTATCAGTGCAAAAAGTCCTGCATCATTTAAACGCCGCAGATCTGTCCGAGCTGAACTAACGTAAGTAACAGAATTCAGTAATAAGTGGAAATTCAAAATAGGTTGGATGTGTTACCATTCACTTAAAATTCTTCACGAAACTTATCCCAAAAAAATGATTGTTTTCCTACACCCCCATAGTTCTTAACAAAGTATATTTACCTTCGTTAGAAATGTGTGATACGCTGTATTCGTGATTTATTAATTTAACATTTCCACGTGGAATAATGTGATGATTCGTAAAACACGGACAATTATCCACACGAAATACTAGCGTGACGTATTACATAACAGTAAAGCTTGGTGACGTAATCACATGTGCACAATACTTTAAGAGCTATGATTACATTTATCATGTCTATAATATTAATCGATTCATTTTACTTACTCCAACCTCTTAATGGCTGAACAACTATATATATATATATATATATATATATCCATAGTAATTCTGCCCGAGGGCTATACTTTGCAGCTTTACTTGGGAATTATAGGTGTGGTAGCTTCCCGTTGCTTTCCACACTGATGAAGGTTGATAATGATGATAAGGATGATTATAATGATTATAATGGCCGGATGATTTTCGGGGACCGTTGCGCCCTAAGCTTCCTGACATTTATCTTACAGGTGAAGAAAAACCCCGAAAAAACCTCACCCAGGAGCCAGTCACGACCGGGAATCGAATCCGGGCCCGCTGCGTGACAAGGCAGCACGATACCTCGAAACCACAGCGGTGGGCATATATAAACCCTCCCCAACACTGTGTTTTAATTGTAACGAAGTTGCCTCAAATTTCAGTGGGATTGAATTCGAATCCCGTTCGAGACATGTTTCCTGGTTAAGGTTATTTTTTTATTTTCCTCACATGTAAAACAAATATTAGAAAACTTTAAAACCCAAATATTCTCCACACCATATTCGAGTGAATGATATTTCATATCTTAAATATTTATGTTGTCTTGGAGATGGCGTTGGCGTTGAACAGATCATTCATCTAGGGAAGTCAACGTGACTTTTTGTAGTAAAAAATGTATGTGTGATCGAGAGTTTAAAAATGACCTGAGCTCAAGTCATGATTCTGTATGACCATGTAGAGTACCTGGAAAAGGATACGTTAAACTAAGGTAAAGATAGAAAGAAAGTCCAATCTAACTTTATTCCGTTCCGTACCTATAAGTCAATGTTTTCATCTGAGTTGTAGTTGCCAACGTTACACAATAATTAAATAATATTGTGAGTGTACATTATACCTACAGTGTGTACATGTAACCCATGGATGCGAATCATAGGCTTTACTTTAGGAGAGGTGAAACCATTACTAGTATGTTGCTTTGAAACTAACTGTTAATATTTTTTTTTTGGATCGACTAGAGACGAAAATACAGGTTAATGGAGAAACGAGAAAAACTATATAGGAGTGAGCTTACACGATATTTATCGAAAACGTGATATAAGAGAACACAGATGGATATTTGGAACAGTACTTCTGGAAATTCAAGAGGAGACAAAATTAGAAATACTAAAATCAGAGAAATAATGGATATTCGAAGAGATGTTTCACAAGTTATTGATGATAAAAGAGTGAAATGGTTTGGCCAGGTAAAGAGGATGTCTGATGACAGGATACCTGAGATGCTATTAAATTTTGAAGCGGAGGACAACAGAGGAAAGAGAGACCAAAAGACAGTGGGTTCAAGGAGTGCAAAGGATTATGGTGACGAGAGAATTAACAGAGTGATACAGCGAATAGGGATTTATGGAGGAGTAAAATTTGCAATGGGTTGTAGGAAAACTACTGTATTCTAGAGAAATTCCTGATAAAGAAGAAGAAGTGACGTAAGATGACAAAAAATGAAGTCTCGTGGATTACGGTTGACAGGACATGTGGAAATAATGCGTAATAGAACAGAGGATATCATTTGTGTGAAAACCATAGGGAAACCTCCTCTAGGTAGACAAATTGGCCTATATAGATACATCTTATAGGAACACCGGAGAGAAAGCTCCGAATAGGTAGGTAAAGAGGTTGGAGAATAACATAAGAATAGTTTTGAGGGAGGATGATTGGGAAAATTTGGTTAGGATAGAGATATATAGAGTGATTTTGTACTCGTGGCCATGAACCTCTGTGTTTGATAGTGATATTGAGATAATTAGTTTGTAAGCTGGATGTAGATTGCTCCATTCGATAAAATATTATTTATGCTTTGTATTCTTCATCAAGAACACAGAAATAAGACAGGAACTTGAAATATTTGCAATAACTGATAAAATGGATACATATAGACAAAAATGGAAGCAACACATAGACAGAATGAATGAAGACAGATATCCAAAACAAATAACAAAATACAAACCTAAAGGCACCCGAGATGTGGGCAGACCTAGAAAGAGATGGGCTGAAGTCGGAACGGGTCAACAGACCTAATCCATGAATGAAGATGATGATGATGATGATGATGATGATAAATATAGTCCCTATATTTATGGCGGTTCCGTGGCGCAAGCGGTTGACGCTCACCCCTCACCACTGGGTTCCCGAGATCGAGTCTCGGTAACTCCTCATGGGTTTCATGGTGGACGAAAGCGGAGCTCGGGCAGGTTTTTCTCGGGATTTCTCCTATTTTTTGCTTCTTACAATTTCATTCCACCATTTCTCCATTCCCATTTCATCCACTTCGTGTCATTTCGTTCATCTGCCTCTGTAATGGTGCGTCAGGCGTGGTCGGGCGGCAGAGATCTCTATATAGGGACTCCATTTCATTTCATCCCTCGACCCGACCTTGAGTTGGACACGAATTTAGGATATTTATAAATATTTTAACAAAATGTTTTTGTTTTGGTGTCAGTCATGTTGGCTCTGTCAGTAGGGAGCCTGATTCCTGACTTAGGGGCCCGGGTTCAATACCTTATGGGGTTCAATCTTCTAATTGTTAAATTGAAATAAGAGGATTCTATGTCACCAATATACATTCAAAAAACAAACGGAAAACACATACAATATTTTTACAGTATGTGAATAATTACCTGCGAGTCTTATATAACTTGATTTTTTAGAGAAAAATAAAAAATGCCTTAAAAGGGTGAGAAATTGTGCTCAAAGTAACAACAAATCAGTATATTTACATTGTAAAATGTGTATTAGTCATTTCTCAGACAGTATAGCCAACGTATCACGAACAAACGCTAATAAATAGGTGCGCATTAAACAAATCTGGTGTAGCCTACTAACTTGCCCAATTTCTCACCCTAACTTGCCCAACTATTCGTCCAGTAATTTTCAGCGCGCGCGCGCGTGTGTGTATGTGTCTGCGGGTGTGTGTATGTTCATTTGTGTTTTTCTCTCTTCTTTTAATTTTTTTTACTTACTAATTAACAAAATGAGACTTTTTTATATCTAGGCCTATACTCAGTCTTTATTGATGAGTGCAGATGTGTATTATTGTGTATGTAGTGTAGACATAGAATATATATATGTATATATATATATATATATATATATATATATGTATTCATTGTTTTGATACCTTTTTTATGTAGGTATGTAGCCATGTAGGTATTTGTTTACATTATGATTATTTTTATTTTTTGTATTCATGGAAAAAATAATGGACGGCGAAGTGAGTCCGTGCGCAATGTAAATGCAAATATATTTCCTTTATTTTGAAAAAAAGGCAATGAATTCCATTCCATTCTATGTGCACACTTGGGATAGAATCCCCTTATATATGAAAAAACGATTTGGCCATTGACAGTAGCGGAAAATATGTTATCACATTGCCCAACACGGCGTTAAAAGCCACTTGCTCTCCTATAGAATAATCTTTTTTTTTTTTTTAATTTTCAATGCATTTCAGGATGGTAAGTAATTTTCTTGCAAAAATTGCAAAAAAAAAATACAAGAAAATTACTTACCATCCTGAAATGCATAGAAAATTTTAAAAAAATGAGAAATGCGTTTCTTTGGCACCAATAAATACATTTAGTCTGGGTAATCTTCTAAGTGCCAATAAAAAAGTCAATGTCCCAGACAGTAAGAAATCTGGAATTTATCAAATAAGTTGTGAAGATTGCAATAAAGTTTATATAGGAAAAACAAAAAGGAATTTAGAAATTCGGACAAAAGAACATTTCAGAAATATTAAAAATTGTGAAATTGAAAAATCTGCAATTGCTGCGCATAGTTTATTAGAACATCATAAAATTGGAAGAGAAGCTAAACTTTTTAAAACAAGTAGAGATGCCTTTGGAATTGACAGTTTGGGAGAAAATATACATTCAGAAAAACGATAGATTAAAGAATTTTGATATCCCTAACGAAATTACTTTGATTTCGAAGTTCATAAATTCAACCATAGATGGCAGCAGTGAAGATGGCGACAATAGAACAGTTGACGGCCGAATAATTTCGTCAGTCGGAGTTATGGCTGAGGGTGAACACGACTGTGTTTGAAATCGCGGTATCATAGAAGCATGAATCATATGACGTGAGTTGTTTAAACAAAATATTCTCCGATTAATTTGAATGATTATACCTCATAATGTTTACTTCCCAACATTAATTTAATATAATACATTTTAATTGCAAAAATTTTCAGGTGTACAGATTTTAATAGCTATATTGTACGTCATATTTCCTACATTAAATTGCAAATTCCTTCACAATTGTTTTGTTAGAAAGGCATATAGTACTGTTGATAGCGATTCGTCTGTCGGATGGGACTCTCTTGGTGCTTTCCGACAGTAGTAGGCTGCGTGCCGTACCTTCATTATCACACAGCACAACATGAACACATAATCATACATTCATCCTACACTTCTCTCTGTACACAAAAACAAGAATATATCATGAACATAAAGTAGTCTGCAGAAGTGGAGAGTCAATTGAAAATAGATCCAATAATGATATCTATCCGCTCAGCGCGGAACCCGAAACACGTAGAGTTCAGCAGGTGATATTAGAAAACACTGTTTATTTTGGTCTCTCCTTATTTGAGTATTGCTTTTGTTACATTTTGCAGAACCAAGTTTTATAAGTACGTCACTATTTTCAAAGTTCATTTACTCACAAATTAATTGAAAGTATACAAATTATCATCCTCACTAATTGCTTTTGTAAGAGCTGCTCGTAAAACTCGTGTAGATCTTCAAGAAGATTAAATGATATAACATTGATCTATAATAAAATGAGTGACGATATAATGAGAATTAATGACTCCTTCAAAAAACAAAAGATAGTAATCTACATGGAAAGGAAAAGCAATTTAAAGCATTAGATGAGGAGAGATGAAGATAAAGTAAAACTCACCGTAAGATCAAAGAAGAAACAAATTATTCTTTTATTTCTGCATCATTGTTTAATCTCTCATCTTATATGTTGCCCATCGCCACTCGGACCTTACAGTGGCACGGCCTGTCGGGAAAAGCATTTTGAACTGTAGGTAACACACATACGTTTTTGACCACACAAGATTATGGAGGATTTCTTCGAACGATGAGTGATCGGCTCAATGCCAGGGCCTCCTCCGAGACAACACAGTATGAAGATGATATATTCCATTCACACACACACATTCATACTGAGCATGGCGAATATGATAATTATGATTATGGTGGAACGCTTCGGCTTTAATGCTTTCTCGCCTTTGTCTTACTGGTGAGAAAGAACCGGGAAAAAGATCATCACCCAAGAAAATTGACCCGATCGTGTATCATACCCGGGCCCGGTGCATAAGAGACAGCGACACTATCCCAAGACTACTGCGGTTGACATAAGTTTGAATACAATACAGTATTAATTATTATATTATTGTTATTATTATTATTATTATTATTATTATTATTATTATTATTATTAGTCCACCGCTGTGGTCTCACGCAGCGGGCCCGGGTTCGATCCCCGGTCGGGGCAGTTTTTGTGGGTGAGGTTTTTATCGGGGTTTTTCCTCACCTGTAAGACAAATGTCAGGAAAACTATATTTAAGACCCAAACGGTCCCCGAAATCATATGGCCATCACCATCATCATCATACTTATCATTATCGTCATCATCGTCATCCTTCACGGTGTGGAAAGCAACGGGAAGCTACCACACCTACAATTCCCTAGTAAAGTTGCAAGCATAGCATGAAAATGCTATGATTGCAGTGAAGGACCTGCCTTCGGGCAGAGTTACTATGGATGGATTATTATTATTATTATTATATTATTATATATGGAGTGATCCATTTCTATCCTGAAACATAACAGGCCAATGTCCTAATCTATGACTGTAATTGTTTATTATTATTATTATTATTATTATTATTATTATTATTATTATTATTATTATTATTATTATTATTATTATAAATCTGGAGGAAATATCGTTTTCTCGTTCACAAGCGGACCCGGTTCCGGTCCCTGAATGGGATAAAATTCCTGCGTGAAGTTTATTTTAGGTTTTTTCTCACCTGTAAAATAAATGTGAGGAAACGTTATGGCTCGAAACACCATCTGATCATCACATTCTTCATGTTTAATATGAATAATGTGACTCGTCTTAAATGTTCGTGTTGTTATGAAGGTGCTCCTGACATTAAGCTGATCACTCCTATCCATGACCTTATGTAGTCAAAAGAAGTAAGTGTAGTTCCAGAGTTTCAAATCTTCTCCCTACAGGTCATGTCCCTGTAGGGCCCATGTGGCATGGGGCACGGAAAACATACCTAAAAAAGTAAGTGTTAAGTAAACTAATGTAAAGAGAGGGATGGTGATGATAATAGTTATAGCGATGGTAATAATGATAATAATAATAATAATAATAATAATAATAATAATAACTTACTGGCACTATCTAACACGTAGGTTCATGGCCGAGCGGACATAAGGTCTCCATACATCCCAATCCAAAAACAAAGTTTTCTATTCATATCCTGTTTAACACACTTCCCTCAAAATGGTTAATATTATTCTCTCACCAATCATCTCCTGTATAATGCAGTATACTTCCCTCAAATCAATGTTATTCTCCCATCTCATTCATGGGCTACTAACTCGGGCCTTTCATTCTGGTTTATCTACAAGAAGTTTTCATGTCCCTCTTACATTCCCCATTCGTTCCACATGTCCTGCCCATCGAATTCTACGAGTCTTAACTCTTTTTATCATCGATGGTTTCCCATAAATATCATGAAAAATAATGTAGCTCTCGTAATAGCAGTAATATTGGCAACAATAATTACAATAATAGCAATAGGCCTAACAATAATAACTCTGACATTATATGAGCCACCGAACATAAGCTCTCCATACACTGGTTGTTTACAATCGTTCCCCGTATAACTCAATGACTGCTACTTTCCCACCTTATGTTGGCCTATTTACTGGGCGCTTTTCATCTGGTTTTCCTAAAATAAGTTTCCATGTGCCTATTTCAATTTCTATTTTAATCAAGTGTCCTGGCCGTCGCAGGCTACGAGGCAACAGCAATAATAATAATAATAATAATAATAATAATAATAATAATAATAATAATAATAATAATAATAATAAAGTAAAATTTGTTTAATCCGGAACGTGAATAATGCGGAAACCTGTCTAATCTGAAAATAATGTATTGGTCCCGGCAAAATAATAGTAATTTACGTGAATTTATTTTGTATGAAACGGAATCTGTCCAACGCGGAAACGGATGGATATATCTACGCAATTCAAGCAAAAAGTTTATAAGGCGGAGAGATAGAGAGAGAAATAAATTAGTTTTCACTTCATTCAATTCTCGTTAGGCGAATTAACAATAAATGATGATTCCTGCCGCCGGGTGAAGTAGAGTTTCTACCTGTATCTGGAATTTTATTTCTGTCTCACTGCACACCTTTTTTTTCGAAATACAGGTTGGTTTAACATATATTTGGCGTGTGACATCTGTCTTACAAATAACCAGTGCACTGTAAAATCTTAAATTAGTTTAAGATCTGAGATCGATTGTGTACGTACCTTTCACAGGTAGCGTTGTGAACTTAAGGAATAAAGTTGGCTAAATCGTATGTATCATTGCCATTAAACGAAAAAAGTGACACTGATTAAAGATAAAGAAAAACAAACTCTCATAACGCGAAATAATCAATAAATTTAAATATGGAAAAATCCAAGTTTATGAGATTTTAAAACACAGAGAAAAATAATGGATGAATGGATGCAAAGGAAATGGTCAAATAAAAAAAAGTTAAAAAATCTCCTAAGTTCCGGACCAATGCCCCAAAGTCAAGTTCTAACTGTTACTACTACCCTAGGGAATAACAATTTGAAGTCATCTTCAGGTTGGGTGTGGGCAGTATTAAAATACGACTCAATGTAGAGTGGAATGAAATTTGCGGGAAATCAAAGGATGTGGATAAAAGTATAGTTAGTGAGTAGAAACCGAAACTGCATACTTAAATTTCAGGATACGCGCCTAAGAGACATTTTTAACGCTGACGAAACGGGACTATTTTCTCGCGCGTTACCGGTGATGTCGCTCGTACATACTATACTTTACAACGGCAGCGGAACTACGAATAATCCAAGGTACATAAAAATACATATACGGTGCTGTATAACCTAAGATTGGTTATTTTATAATGCGGAATGTTGTCTAATGTGAATAAAAAATCGGTGCCGCTTTATACAATTTTCATACATTATGAACTGTAAAGTTCACTAGAGGTCTTATAATGCCCTTAGGGCAGTAGGAGGTTAAGGCTTTCACTTTTCTAGACAATTGGCATTTGATCTCAGCCGGGTTGTCAGTCATGCGTGACAGCCATATTTATCCTCAGATACTTAATTCCTTGTATTAGTCGATCCCGTTAGAACCTAAGTCGACCCCAGGGCCACGGTGCCGCCAGAAGGTGTTTGTCATTTTTAAAATCCTGACTCCACTGGTCTCAAATCCTCGACCTTACGGCTTTACAACATAACATTTGAAGTGTGTAAAATATTTTTTTTCTATTCACAAACATGATTACTTATATTTTTGTTAGTAAGTTGCAGTTACATATTAATATTAATAATAATTAAAAGACAAACAGTATAAACGAAATTGGGTCGACTGAATCGGGATTCAGGGAGAACAGGGCCACTTTTAATGTTATCTCCTCCATTGAAATCTAAGCCTTCCAGCGAAATTCTGCCATCTGTCGACTAAGCTCTGTATTCCATCTATTAAAACCAGTTGCGTGATATTTTGGTTCTCATTTCGTTATCCGAAGATTTCACAAAAAAAAAATGGTGATGCAGGTAAATGAAATAATGGTTTCGTACACATAATAGTTTCGTATTTTATTGTGCGGGTCTCTTCTTAACTAATGGTTCGATTAGGAATTAATTTTTGCTAAATTAAGTATTTATCGACAAAGAGATTGCGATAATCCCCGTTATTGTCGACTACGGTTTAAGTGTTGTTAAACTATGAAAATTGAAATAATGTATTTCGTGTGAATAGGGATACTAATTTTCGGCTGAATAGGGACAGGGTATTTCACTAATTTATTGGAACTATTGCATTGCCGATGTTTAATTCCAAACAGAGTTGGATAGAAATTGGTAGGTATAGAGATAGCTCTAAAGCATTCCATCAGAGGAGGAGGTTGTATCATGCTGCAGAGTTATTTGGGGTACCTCTTTCGTGTCTTGATCGTCACCGTAACGGTGGGAGTGACGATCAGCTGAAATAAGCATTAGTACAAAGAATTCTTCCATTGTCTGCATGTGGATTTGAATTAGATTTCAACAATATAAGAAATATAAATTTTGCTTCGCGGAGAAAAATGCAATAAGCACAAATTTTTCGTCGTCAGAATCTGAATAAGAAGTAGGTAATGATGATGTTACTGTAAAGGCGGAACACAATAACACGATGAGTGGATTTTGTTTATAAGCTATAGTAATCCCATTTTATGAAACCTGGGAGAATGCATCTGGCTTCTTGGTATAGGAAGTTAATGGTATCATGAAAAGTGTGTTGGAGCTGAGGTAAGAAAAAATGTTTGTAAACCCAATATATAAAATAAATCTTATCCTATAATAATTTATTCAGCAAATTAAGTTACAAAATTGTGTTTAAAATGATTAAAAAATAAATATGTTAACAAAGAAAATCATTTGAATACTTTTTGTTTCACCCATAATACTGTTCCTATTCACCCTAACAAATTATGATGAATAGGAACATGCAGTACAGTAATATAAATGTCAATAATTCCTGGTGCATTTGATTGATATAACTATATCTGGTACAAAGTGTTGATCGAAGATTATATTAAATCATGAAGTACCAATCAAATGTGTATTAACGATAATGAAACAGATATTATAGATTTCCTTATTTTTACCCCGAGTCACCTGAGCTTGCCCTATAGCACAAATAGAAGTTATAATAAAAATACGGATGAAAAAGCTACAAAAGGTAAGCCATACATTTTACTATACATACGAAAGTGTTGTAAAATAAGCTTATATACTATTTTAACAGTTTATAAGCCCAGTAGCCTTCATACAAGATGGAAGCAATTCTAGACAAAGAAGCAAGTATGGTGAGTAATGAGTTGTTAGAGTACAACTAGATTAAGTTATAATATAAATTAAATAATTTAACTTACTATTTGCAAGTCGATATATTTATTAAAGTCACATAGTAGTCGTACAAACACCGAGAGTCTTGGGATTTATCTATGGATTGAAGCAATCTGAAGTCTGAAGTTCAAATTCGCACCTTGAGAAATTGTTTCACGATCAGTGGGAACTAACCTTGTGGTTCCTGAGTTTATAACCCTTTGTGTTACTTGAAGCTTTAAACCAACTAGCATGAGAACTGCTTGTAATTATTTATGTAGACTATTGCTTAATTTCATTGATATCTTTGTAATTCCCCGGTTTTGGATTCTCCTAATTTCATTTACGTACATGTTTATAATGATCCAATATACGGGGTGAATCATAAATATGGCTATACGTATGATCGCGTTGTCTGATGAAAATATTACCATTACAGGAGATATGAAATTACCGTTGCAAAGGCAATTATTCAAATTACAACTATTTTGACGCGCTCGAAAATCCGAATGGAATAAAACACAACAGTGTAGAACTTACATCATTAGTCAAAATGGCGTTGAATATGCCAAAGCAAATTACAATTGCTGCATGGGCAATAGCGTATGCTAATGATTGTGAGGCCGCAAGACAGGCAAGACGTGAGTTTAACGTAGCATTGCAGCCGTCGACTGTAGGGAAGTGGAGAAAACGACTGGTGGAAACGGGAAGGATGCAAAAATCAAACCTCCTGGAAGGCCTCGCATTAGCACGGATGCAGAAACAACGAAGAGAATTGTGGAGGCGTTCGACGCTAGCCCACAAAAATGAACCCGCCAAGCTGCACGTGAGCTTCATATCAGTCAATCGAGTGTGTGTCGTGTTTTGAAGCGTGAGAAGTACCACCCCTTCAAACCGATTCGTGTCCATGAACTTAATGAAGACGATCCTGACAGGCTGATGGAATATTGTGAATTTGTTGTAAGGGAATCAGCAAACGACGAACATTGGTACAGAAAATTGCACTTTTTTCTTGAAGCTGTTTTCCATGTGAACGGACGTGTTAATCGATGCATTTTTCACTATTATGGTAAAGAGAATCCTAATGTTATTGAAGAGACACGTTTAAGATGCGGTAAAGTCACTATTTGGGCTATGATCGGATGGGAAGGACTGTCAGGAATGCGAATTTTGTACGAGACTGTTAATGGTAATCGGTATAGTGATATCCTTACACAAATTGTCCTGCCGATAATGCAAAGTGCTGAACATGAACAATGTTTTTTTCCAGCAGGATGGTGCGCCTCCTCACTGTGCAATTGCGGTGAAGGAAATTTTGGATGATCATTTGCAAAACAGGTGAGTGGGAAGAAGAAGTCCCATTCAATGGCCAGCACGTTCCCCTGACCTCACAGCATGTGACTATTGGTTGTGGGGTTATTTGAAGGAGAAGGTTTATGCCCGGAAACCTCAAGAAGTCTACATGCTGAAATTAGTGATTGAGGAAGAAATTAGAGCTATTTCCCCAAACATGTATCATAACTTCCCAAAGCGTTGCCAATTATGCTTGGATGTAAACGGCGAACAGTTTGAAGCAATAAAGTGGCTTGCTTAGTGTTAATGTAAGTGATTTGTTTTGTTCTATTGTTGTAATTTGGTGGATTCCCTTTCCAATGGTACCATCATATTTACTTTAATAATAATATTTTCGTCACAAAATGCGATCAAACGTATATTTCTAAATCAAACTGTACATAAGAACAGATCAGCAAAAAAAAAAAAAAAAAAATTAAATTGAAATGTATTTCTTTTTTTGCTAGTACTAACAGAATACTGAGTATGAATGAATGATACCAAATCCATTATTTTATTATAGCGCCTGGCTATAGAGAGGCTACAGATAAACAATTTGAGAAAGCCAACTCAGGGTTTTAGACAAAATACTGTATCTGATCTATCAGTTGTTAATGTTGTTTGTTCCTGATACGTTCTTTATTGAAACTGAGCGGCAGTCAGCCCTGAGCACCGCGAACTCAAAGATATGTTGAGCTATTCCCGTGTATTACGGATGAATGACGTTATGTGAGTTGTAGGTCGTCTTTCGGGACCAGCCCACCAGGTTCCTCTCTCATGACTCATACCGCTATTTTTCGTTGGGCCTGCGGCCACGAGGCTGGGCTACTAATCCTCTCCTTGGCATCCTATGTTCTTTTCTATTGCTCAGGCTCGGAGTCATGACCCTTGTGGACCCACCAATACACCCCGCAATTACACATTTTCAACACCTATATGCGCAAACCAAACTGTTTTTCCTAACATGAGATGAAGTGAAAGGTGATGAGAAATGAAATGACATGAGGGAAGGGCAGGGAGAATGAAGAGTGTTGATGGGATGAAATTCGGGAAAAGGGAGATCCTGGAGAGTAACCCGAAACATTCCGGTATGGACTCCCATCAATACTCCTCTGGAACCGCCAGGGTTCGAACCTGAGATCCCAGTCGGGGCAGCCGCGCGCACTGGTCAAGCGTGTACCGAGATGTGTATTTGATACGCTTATTCCAAAATAAAGGTAAATAGAAAAATTGTATGGTATGAGTTGACTTACAACTTAAGTATGGAGTGAATGAAAATCACTATTAAAAAGTAATGAACATTTATTAAATAATTTATCATTTAAATAATTTGAAAAATTCTGTAAAAATAATTATTATCTAATCAACCGTATTTTATAAAAATAACATTTAAATAATAATAATTTAATTAGAAGCTAAATTTTGAAAATACGCTCGGTGTTTTCCGAGTCTGAAGATTATCAAGCTGATAAAATAATCTTAAGTCTAAAAAAGAGGACACTAAGCAAAATTTATCAACCTTAATCATCCAGGCAATACCTTAATTGCCTACTAAATGTTTCATTGGATCAGTATGCTGACCACATGGCATTTATGGCATCTACACTAAAATAATAAGTAAATAAATTAACTTGGTGTTGAAACTCCTAAAAAACGAGAGGCTATAACTAGACTCAAAGGACCGTGAAGCCAGTAATTAAATAATATGTTAATAGTTGGGTTCCACACATTCCTTGATTAATGTGAAAGCTCAATTACTCTCAATGCAAATAATAATAATAATAATAATAATAATAATAATAATAATAATAAATAAGAAGAGTAATGATAATAATTTTAATAATAATAAAATAATTTTTCACTTTTTCTTAGTTTAACCTCTCCCTTTACAGTTTTCTTACATAATCCACGCCAAGAAGCTCTTACAGCAACACATTCTGCAAAGAGAGAATTTTTAATTCCGAATCAAACACATGCTCTGAGACCGCAAATTGATAGGGATGGTCTCCTTGGATAAGTGATGAGTTCAATGACAGAGTCACTTCAGAGACAAAATGATGAATAAAGACAAGACACGCCATTCACTCATTTATTCATACCAAACAAGGCTAATATTATGTGGGCGATTGTGATGACTAGTGGATATTAGGGGAACAATTGGAAATTAAAGGTTCCCGATATTTATCTTACTGGTCAAGAAAACACCGAAATATTCTCACCCAGAAAACCTGTCACGACCGGATAACGAATCCATGGTACATGCGTACAAGGTAACGACGCTACCTAGAGACTGCATCGATGGACAATATCAATGGGACTAATAATAGCTAATAATAGTTAATAATAATAATAATAATAATAATAATAATTTTTATTATTCCGGCTTTTACAAAGAATATACATTTTTCCGGTACCCATGTTCACAGTTAACTACACATTTGTTTCAACACATTTTTCCATTCTTGTCTGTTCATCCATATATCTTCTTCTATTTCCCATCCCCTCTTAGTTTCATTGATTCCCTGAATCCACGTAATATTTGGTCTACCCTTCTTTTTCCTTTCCTGTGGTTCCCAGTCCATGATTATCTTAGGTAGTCTTCCTTCTTCCATCCTTCTAATGTGTCCGTACCAATTTAATTGTTTCTTCTTTATAAAATCTAATACTGAATATTGTACCTGCATTTTTTCTTTTATATATGAATTTCTGATTTTATCCTTCCTGGATATTCTTGCAGCACGTCTCCAGTAGTCCATTTCAGTGACGAGTATTTTTTTTTCCTTTGTGATAATAATAATAATAATAATAATAATAATAATAATAATAATAATAATAATAATAATAATAATAATAATAATAATGTATTTATTTATTCAGCAGGTTTCACATCTTATTGAGCCCAATTAATCTACTGTCATTCTCCTCCATATCTCTCTGTCATTCCAATCTCTATCGACCAATACTTTTTATCTCATGTAGCTCAAAACACCACCATTCCACATTATTTTGGCCGTCCTCTTCTTCTTCTTCTCCTTCTACCAAGTGGCACCGATTCTAATATTATTCTTCGGAATCTATCTTCTAAGCCTTTAGCCTTGGTTTTAGACAAGGCTATTAATCCGGCCCAGTGTGTACAGGGGGCATAAGTCGGAACTGTATACAGCTGGGTAATTCTTGACAGGCGCGTTCTCGTCGCGGGGGTGAACACTAAGAATCTTAGTGACTAAGTTCTGTCAAGGACCCAATCTCTCGGGGTATAACGAGGGCCCCTGCCCAGGGATACGGGTGAAGACCTCAACGGTTGGATCGGCAAAAAGAACAAGCTACAATAAAGGCGAGACAAGCGGAAGAGGCAGCCCTCCACCTGAGGTTTGTATAGATGGAAGCATGTTGAGGTGGCAGCCCCACCATTGGACTACTCGGCAGCAGGCAGGTTACCTGCTACGAGGAATTATAAAAAAACTCGAACTCCCCAAAGCAATATTCGGGCAGATCGAACGACGACGACCACAGCAAAACTAAAGAATAAACGGTTAGGAAAACTGGAAAAGTGAACATAGCTACCTGGAATATTAGAGGCTTATCATATAAAAAAGAAATCTTAGAAAAAGAATTATGGACATCACAAATAGATTTAGCAATAATTAGCGAAACAAAAAAGAAGTTAAAAGGAACAGAAGAACTAGAGAAATACATTTTTATTTATAGTAGAGTTCAACAGAATAAACGTGCATCTGCAGGTATATCAATATTTATAAAAAGGGAATGGAAAAATAAAATACATGGGTATACGTTTGTTAATGAAAGAATAATAACATTAAGACAGAGGTTACTTAACAGTGATTGGGATATACGCACCAAATGAAGGGAAGAAAGAAGAAACCGAGGAATTTTATGAACAATTACAGAAAACACTAGACAAAGTTAATTCAAATGACTACATTTTAATATTAGGTGATTTTAATGCTAGAGTGGGTTATTAATTCCAGGAATAGTAGGAAGCAAAGGTGAAAATACAAAACTGAAAATGGAAAAGAACTGATACATATCTGTGAGTACAATGATTTACGAATTATGAATACTTTTTTTGAACATGAAGATATTCATAAATATACTAGATGCGAAAGAAACTCTCAAAGTATTATTGACTATGTAATTGCAAATAAGAAGATTGTCCCATATATTGAAGATACTAGAGTATTCTGAGGTTCAGACGTAATGACATCATTTTCTAGTAAAAGCAATACTTAAATTACCAACAAGATGGAAGAAATTACAGAAAAAAGGAAATATTACTGAAACCTTTAAGGTACATTTATTAAGAGAAGATAGTGTAAAAATGTTATAGCAAAATAGATTAAATCAATTAATGGAAGAAATGCCAATTAACTTAAATATAAATTTATAATGGCAGAAGATAAAAGCAATTATATTACAAGCTGCAGAAGAAGCACTAGGCAAAAGAAAGAAAAGATATAAAAAGCGTGGTCTTAAAATTTGGAATTCGGAAATAGCAAAATTTATTGAAGAAAAGAAAGAAGCTTATTTGAACTATTTACATAGTGAAAGTACGGAAAACAGAATAGAATATAAAAAGAAATGTGTCATTGTTAAGAGAGAAACTCGGAGGCTACATAGGCAAAGTTGGGATAAATATATTTCTGATATGGAAAACGATCTTCATGGTAGACAAAATTATTCTTATAAAATCTTAAGAGAGATAAATAAACATGAAAAGGATAAACTTAATTTTAATCCAATTCATGAAAAAAATTGGCTACAGTACTATAAAGAATTATGGAGCCATAATGACAAAGAAGGAAGTAACATATTAATTATGGAAAGTGATTTAAATGTTGATTCCATAATAATAGAAGAATTTACTGAAATAATAAAGAGATTAAAAAAAAAATCACCTGGAATTGATAGAATCAATATCGAACTTATTAAATGCGGATCTCAAGCTCTTATATATAGGATATTAAACTTCATAAATATCTGTTGGCAATATGGCTGTGTACCTGAAGATTGGAGTGAAGCTATTGTTATCCCTATATATAAAAAGGTGACAGACATAACCCAAATAACTACAGAGGTATAAGCCTTTTGGGAACATGCAGCAAAATCTATGCTAAAAAATTATGTAGAAGAATCGGAAAGATAAGTAATGAAATTATTTCAAATGAGCAACATGGATTCAGAAAAGGCCGCTCTACAATTGACTGTATCTTTTCACTCCAACAGTTGATAGAAAAAAGAAGAGAATTTGATCTTGAGACACACATATTGTTTATCGAATATGAGAAGGCTTTTGATAAAATTATGCGCTCTAAATTATGGGATATATTAAATAATAAAGGATATCCACCTCATTTAATTAAAGCTAAAAACGTTTATACGAAAATACAAAAATTCGTATAGATAAAGGAAATGGTCCTGGAGAAACTTATGTAGAAATCAACAATCGACTTCGACAAGGTTGCCCTCTTTCGCCAATACTATTTAATATATATTTAGATGATATCATTAGTACATGGCAAACTTTTTTAGATGAACATTTTATGATAAACGGTACGAAAATGAACTGTCTTTTATTCGCAGATGACCAGATCATTGTAGCTTCCTCAGAAGATCAACTGCAAAGATCAGTTTATAAATTATGGAAACTAATAAACGATTATAATTTAAATATATCAACAGAGAAAACAAAGTCAATGGCATTTATTGGAACTCAGCATAAAAGGACAAAAATTGTAATTGGAGCAAACATAATTGAACAAGTAACTTGTTTCAATTATCTGGGATGCATGATATCGTACCAGCAAAATTTGGACATGGAGAAGACATTAGGGAAATGTCAACAGATATGTGGTTCAATAAGAAGATATTTGAGAAATAAGTCCACAAGGGAAACTCAAATAAAATTTTACAAAACAGTAGCCGTTCCAACATTAACATACGGGTCTGAGACTTGGTCTTTAAGGATCTCTGATAAAAATAAAATTGAGATAATAGAAATGAGATTTCTCAGATCAGTTGCAGGTGTATCTCTAAGACATCAAAAGAGAAGTCAAGATATCAGAGATGAACTACAAATCTGTAATATAAACGAGAAAATACACACAAATAAACGTAATTGGTTTGAACATATACAAAGAATGCCAAATAATCGTTTATCAAAACAGCTGCTTCATTATAGGCCTCTAGGCCGAAGAAATGTAGGAAGACCGAAACGTCGTTGGAAGGACGACCTGCGCCTGCGGCATGTAGTGCGCCGGGGAGCGGAACGGGCCAACAGGACCATACCTTGAAGATGATGATGATGACCTATCTTCTATTATTCTTTTTACATGACCATAGCATTTTTATTGTTTTTTTTTATGAAATCTACAATTTAAGTTTGAACATTCATATTTTGTTTAATTACACTGTTTTTTTTATTTTATCTCTTCTAGAAAGTCCAACTGAACGCCTCCAAAAATCCATTTCTGCAGAATTTAATTTACTTTTTGTTCCAGATTTTAATTCCCATGTTTCTGTACAGTATGTCATTGTACTCCTTATTATTGTATTTAAATATTTGTATCTTTGTTTTAGAACTTATATTCCAATCCCATAAAACACCATTTAATTCTGATATTACAAATTTCTCCTCTCCTTAATTCCCATCTGTACTACGGTTTGCCCCAAATATACATATCCGTCACATGTTTAGATTTTTCCATGTCCGTTATCTAAAATCAGATCGTTTGATTCATCTCTTATTATCATATCCTTGGTTTAGTATAAATTTATCTTTGATCCCCATTTTTTCATATTTCTCCTTCAGTTTTCTTGTCATGTAATCTAAATCTTCGTAATCGTCCATCAGTAGCTGATCATCAGCAAATAGCAACAAATAAATGGTATCATCATCTACCTTTATTCCCATAGGAGAATTTTTTTATTGTGTTAAGGTTTTTAGATATATTTTGATTAAGATCGGCGGTAAATAACATCCTTTTCAGAAACCTAATGTAATAGTTTTACCCATTTTTACTTTGGAGATATATTCATCATATAAGTTTTTTATTACCTGTATAATATTTGTATTTATTGTTAGTGCTACAATTTCTAGCAGGAGAGGGACTCCACCTAATAAATGACAAAACACCAACATATATATGTCACAACGGAACGAGCGCCATAGATCTATTATTCATAAGAGGATTAACAGCAATGCTCCAAAATCAACTATGGAAAACTGATGGAGCTATAATAAAAAAGCACATACCTATGGACGCACTAATGAAAGTGAAATCAATTAAACAAGCAGTATAACAAACGCAGATAAGCAGGAAGCTGGACATAAGCAAGATTGAAACCGACGGAAGACAAAAGGGGAAAATCATAACAGAACTAATCCAAGAGGGAAAAATAGAAGAGGCAACCAGGGAAATAACGGCAATGATGAAAAACGCAATCATACCAATACAACCCAGGAAAGCAAGGAGCAGGTTCGATAAAGATTGCTATGAGCAGCGGAAAATGACGCTCACTGCACTAGGGAAAGAAAAAAGATCGAACTACAAAGAAGGCTTGGAGGAATACCACACGGAAAGAAAAAAATACAAAACACTCCTGAAAATTAAAAAAAAGGAGCACATGGAAAGAGAAGCAATAAAAATGGTAGAAGAGGCAGAGGCAAACCCATATAGAGCACTTAAGACAAGGAGACCAAGATTCCCAGCGGACATCCCGATGGAAGTATGGGAAGACCACGTAGGAAAAGTAGTGACACAAAAAGAAACAAGACCTCAATGGACAACAGGAAATGAGAAAGGAAAAGAATGCCCCTACTTCACGAAGGGCGGAATAGAAAGGACAGTAAAGTCTCTCAAAACAAAAAAAGCGCCAGGACCTGATGGCATATGTAACGAACATATAAAAGAATCGTTCATGATGCTGGCAGATATCTGGTCACTACTCCTAAATAAATGTTTGAAAACAGGACAGATCCCAAATGACTGGCGACAGTCCGTAATAAAAATGATGTATAAAGGAAAAGGAGACCCGATTAGCACAGAGCCATATAGAGGAATAGCACTCGAACATAGTGTTAAAGATATTCACACGTTTAATAACAATGAGAATAAACACAAAAATAGAAACGTGTTTACCAGATGAGCAATTCGGGTTTCGACGGGGGAGATCGACACTATCAGCTGCAGAATGCCTACTGTCAACTATTGAGGACGAGTTAAAGAAGGAAAGGGTAACGTGCACGTCGTGTTCGTCGATTACTCCAAAGCCTTCGACATGGTGAACAGGATAAAGCAAATAAGTAAACTGGAAAGGATCATAGAAGACGCCTGGATGACTACAATCATAAACAATATACTGGCAGAAAACCGAGTACAAATACAAGATGGGATAACCAGATCAAATTGGATAATACAAACAAACGGGGTACTATAGGGCTCTCCCCTCAAACCGATACTCTTTAATGTACTCACACATGATGTCATAGAGGCAGTAAACAAAGAAACACAGCAGGTAACAGTATACATGTACGCAGATGATATGGCGATCGCCTCAAGCAATAGGATAGAGCTGCAGAAAGCGATGGATGCACTCCAAGTGTGGGCAGAAGGAAACGAACTCACTATAAATGAAGATAAGACAGAATACGTCGTATTTCGGAAAGGAGGTAGATTAGAGGCAAACACGGAAATCTACAACAAAGGAAAAATATGTAGGGATCACGATCCAAACAAATGGGAAATCATTCACATTACACATAAAAAGGAGACTGATAGAAGCAGTGAGGGCCATAAACGATATAGAGAACATAAAAGCCCTATCACTCAAAACAGCAATGAGACTATTCGAGGCCAAGATACTACCGGCGGCAACGTACGGACTGGAAATAATATGGGAACGGCTAACGGAGAGACAGCTGGAGAGCCTGGAAAATCTAAAAGCCAGATACCTAAAGAGAGTGATGGGGTTATCAAAATATATCTCATCCAGGCTGACATATGTGATGGCTAGAGAAACATTCCTGCTTCAAGACCTGATGCTGAAATTCTTGTTACCCACAACAGAGGCAGCAGCAAAGGTATTACACAACAGTAGGAGAAAACAAGACGAGATCTGGGACGAATTCTACTCCACAGAGGCGATGGCAAACAACAACTGGATGTCGCCGTACTACGAGCTGCGACACCTGGTGACCAGGATGGCGGTACACGGTTTTCACCAGAGAATAAGCACCAATCACCAATCACGTACCAAAAGACACATGCGTATGCGAGATGTGCAAGGAAAGATGTGACCGATACCACATCACAGTGTGTAAAAACAGAAAGAAATCCATAAGTGAATATGCACGGGACAAATAAAACAAAACAATACACAATGTGTGAAAATTCTCATTATTATTATTATTATTATTATTATTATTTATTGTTAGTATAATAATAATAATATTAATAACAATGGTAATAGTAATAATAATAATAATAATAATAATAATAATAATAATAAGAAGAAGACGAAGTATTGTAATGCATTAAATAGAAATCGGGAAGAGATATTGAAATATGAAGCTCTTATCCGTTAATTTGAAAATAAGGGGATTAGATTCTGTAAAGCTTGAAAGTTATAGGTAATTTATTTTGAAGTCAGTTTCTATAATTCATTCAATAAAAAGATGCATTTATATCACTCGGAATAAGGAAATTACACAAGTTGTGTCCGTCGCAGTGGCATCATCGATATTGCCCCTACTTTTTTCTTTCCGTCAACTCGGGATCGATTTCCGTTTAGGGAGAGGTTTTAAATATAGTTCTGTGCTTCTTGGGTCAGGCTATGTTTCCCTTGTATTGTGTTGTTCTACTTTGAACCGTAGATCTGGAGAGGCGCACCACTGTGTACTGTCTAATTCGTAACTTGTAATTACTATTACTTTCAACTACTTTGATATAGGCAACCAAAAAAAAAAACATGGTGCGACAGTCCTAGAAGACTCTTCACCTACCATCCGGCTGTTGGCCTCATACAAATGTGTTAATCACAGGTGGATGATCATCCAGCCAGTATAGGGATGACATGTGGTCAGCACGTCGGGTACCCCAGCCGTTATAGCTGATTTTCTTCAACCTGATATAGGTGACCAATACGTAATTAAATTGTACATTGTGTAAGAATTAAAATGCTACCCACTGCACTTTTCCTGCTTAGAGTCCCGCACTGGGCGGATAGATAATGTTAATGTGATCTATTTTGAATTTACACACTACTTCAACAGACCAGTTTATATTAGATGATATATTCTTATATTGTTTACATGGAGGAGTGTAGGATGTTGTAATATTAGAGCTTAGAGCCTTTTTTTTTGGCGGTTCACATCTACTTCTAATTCACGATTAACGATCACACATAATATATATATATATATATATATATATATATATATATCATATGAAAATAATAAACACCTGGACGGGTATTTGAACCCATGGCCTCTGAATTGAAACTTCACTGCGCTACCACTTACGCTATCCCAGCACAAACATTTATATATTTATATATTCTCTAACATGAGATGTAGCGGGATTCAGTCTCACTGTCCTCTAGTGGCTACTATAACAAGTCAGCAAATTAAAGTGAATATTTCTTTTCATGTCGTACTAGCTCTGCATTGATTCATATCAAAATTTAATTATAACATCGATATATATATATATATATATATATATATACACCCATTAACGCATACATAAACAACCAGAAAAAACATATTTCTCCTCTCTCTCTCTCTCTCTCTCTCTCTCTCTCTCTCTCTCTCTCTCTCTCTATCTATCTATCTTTGTCATCTACGCGCCTGTATATAAATATATATATATATATATATATATATATATATATCAATGTAATGCGACTTCGTCCTTTGTACAAATAAAATTTATCTGACAAAAGAAGGACGCACACAGTCAGTTGAAAATAAGTTTACTGAACTAAGACACTTCATTATAATAAAATAAAATTGAGGATAGAAAAGTTACAATATTTAAATAATGATTATATTAATATCTCCAATGAGCCCTTTTGCCTGTCCTCAATATTGTTACTGTATTCAAGAATTTACGGGGATACGACGTAGCGTAATTGGTTAAAGCAATATACAACAAATCGAAGATCGGTTATTCGATTCCCAATCGGGTCAGCATTTATTAACTGCCTAAATATTCTGGCAGCGCTATGCCCCCTGAAGTCGACTCAGCATCTAACTTAAAGGAGTACCAACTTTTTTTTTAGTAAAGAGGTCACATGAAGGTCTGGTAACTCTACTGACACCTCGCGGTGATTGTCTAGCAAGCTGAGAGCTTTACTTTCTCAGGTCGGTAATGGAATCACTTTTTCCCAAGAATTTAAAATTGTGCTCTTCTCGCTAGACGCCCCCTCCCGCATCATAAGGGATTCCAAGACGATATTGGATTCTAAATATTTAAAACTCTGTACTTATTCGATGATTTCATCGTTCAAAACTATTTTCGATCGAACTACATATTTTCCCGGAAAGGCCATTGTTTTTGTTTTCTTCGTTGAAAACTTGAGATTGTATTTCTCCATGGTTATCTTGAGTAGTAGTGTGGCTTTTTGTAATTCATTTTCTGATTCTGCACATATGACCTGATCATCTGCAAACATAAATATGTCTATTGTGGTAGTTCCCAGTTTAACGTGTTCACTTAGCTGTGTTTGCCATTCTGTGACAACTGCGTCCAAATATGTATTAAATGAAGTCGGCGAGAGAGGACAGCCCTGTCTTACTCCTAAAGTTATGTTTTCCATTTTGAAATTAGTGGAATTATCATTGTCTATAGTAATTTCTGTATATTTGTACATTGTTTCATTCATATTTGTTAAATTTTTGGGTATCATTTTCCCATTATTATTGTTCAAAGTTTTGCTCTTAATACATTATCGAACGCTTTAATATAGTCCACAAACACCAAATCCGTTTCCAAATTAAATTCTCGCCTTTTTTAATGAATTGCTTCATTATAAAAACACAATCCGCACATGATCGTCCTTTTCTAAATCCATTTTGATTCTCATTCAGCAATACTTCTGTTAAAATGTTTTAATATTCTCGTTATTATTTTTGCAAAATCCCTATTGTTTCTTCACTAGGGATATTAAAATAATGATAAACAGAATAGAGAAAACTTAAAACAAATCTTTAAATCATTATTTTTTTTAATCATTGTGCCTCGGTCTGGACAAATTTTCTGGGTGGTAGTTTTTTTCGGCGTTTTTCCTCACCTGTGAGGCATATTTCAGGAAACTTTAAGATCCAGATAATTCCGGAATATTACCTGGCCATCATAACCATCAATATCATATTCGCTATGTTCTGAATTAATGTGTATATGTATGGTGTGTTTACTTTTAATGTTGTATCTTTTTTTTTTTTTTTTTTTTTTTCTTTATTGAATCAACAGCATGCCCCATTACAAAGTAATATTACATGCTTTTTAAAAGCTGATACAAATTGTCTTACATTACTTTTCGTATATCAAGGTGTACATTTTCAAATATAAATTGTTGACTATCTCTAACTTAATAGCTAGTTTCTGTTCCTAATTACTGAGTTTACTTAATTCTAATACTAGTCATACTTTTTTTATACACTATATTACATATTTACATATTTACATTATAAATTCTGGCTATTTCTAAACTTAATAACTATTTTCTATTTCTAATTATATAATAACAATGTAACTTAATTTACGTAATCCTAAATATAATCATACATATTTGTTTATATACTACACAATATTATGTAAAGTTACAGTATTATATATACTGTAGTTACAATTTTTCGAATTTTATCGAGTTTTATATAGTTTATAAATTCTTTTAAATAAACTTTCACTAAAATATTGTTTGTTATTGGCCACTGTCCGCCTTTTAAACTAATATTCTGTTTTAAAATGTTTCTTTCACTGTTTAATATAGAGCACTCGTATATTAAATAGTTCACATTTTGTATATCTTGCCCACACTTACACATTTCACTTTCCACTATTTTGAATCTATGGATGTACTGTCTTGTCTTCCCATGTCCAGATAGAATGGTCGTAATTTGTCCGTTGAGAGGGATCTTTTGCTTCAATCAATCATGTACAGATGGGAAGAACATTTTGGTGACATTTTCTTTTGTTGTTCTCTCCCATTGGTTTTGCCACCTCTGTAATCCTCTCTCCTCTGTGTCCTTGATTACTTCGGCTTTAGGGATCTTGTTGTATATTTCCTCGTCCCCATCTTCCTGTGCAGCTTCCTTTGCTAGTTTATCTGCTAGCTCATTTCCATACAGCCCTGCGTGTGCCTTAACCCATTTTATGTGGATTACCCATCCATTGTCCTGAAGTTGATTTATTTTTTTCCCCTTTATGTCCTCTGCTAATATGCTGCGGATTTGTCCATTTTTTAGAAGTTGCACTGTTATTTGGGCTGTCAGTGTTAACTATGCCTAGTTTTATTTTTAATTTTAGTTCGGAGTTTTCATCTATTTCTTTGAGAGCCTGAAGAATCGCAATTTGCTCCACTTGGTTGTTGGAGCAGTGCGTACCGAGTTTGTATTTCAGTTTTTTAATCAGTACCCCGTCCTGGAAGATTACTGCTGCTGCTCCGACTTTCCCATTTATTTTGCTCCCGTCAGTGTAAATTTCTATGTTGTACTGTGCATTTTCTTGTGCTTCTAGGATTCTGACTCTGTCCACTGGATGGGGCCACTCTTTCAGTTTCGGGACATCTTCTAATGGTGTGTCTGTATCGTTTTCACTGGTGGTATGTGTGCCTATATATATATATATATATATATTATTTCTTGAATTTTGATGTTTATCGGTTTGACTGCTGCCAGAACACAAGATGCTTCATATGACACAGTTCAGTACGCCTTTGTAATTTTGATGTTCATCAATCTTTGTATTCTCTGAAATTGTATCATGTTCTTCTTTTTAAGGATGGATTCTTCCCATACTTGCACGCCATATAGCAGCATTGGAAGTACAGCACCTTTTTGTATATTGTCATTAATGCTTTTTGGCCTAGACCCCAGTTCAGTTTGGCTGACTTCGCTAGTGAGTTTATGAGTTTTATGCATTTCTCTGATACTTGTTTTATATGTAAGTTAAAGTTGAATTTGCTGTCGAATAGTATCCCTAGGTACTTTAGTTGTTGTACTTGTTCTATTGCCCTGTTATTTAAAAATATATTTATATTGCTTTTGTCTTCATTTCGTTTTCTTGATACCAATAAAGTTTTTGACTTGTTATTATTAAATTGGAGTTTATATTGTTTAGACCAATCTTCAATTTTCTTTAAGTTTGTATTAGCGTACATTTCTGCTATTTCCTTGTTTTTCCCTGATGTCATCAGTATTAGGTCAGCTGCAAAAGCTAATAGTTTACTTCGTTTTGTATATTGTAAGCTGAATAGAGGATTATATAAAATATTCCAGAGTCCCGGGCCACAGCAGGACCCTTGAGGGCAGCCTTTCATCACTTCCTTTTCTACTCTGCTGTGGTTAATTGTAAGTTTGGCTATTCTGTCTTTGAAATAATTTTTAACTAAGTAGTATAAGTTTTTGGGGGGCAATGAAGATTCCTTAGGTTGTGGAGTATGCCGGGCCACCAAGCAGCGTCAAATGCTCCCTGTACATCCAGGCTGGTAATTATTACAGTGTTCTTCTGGTCTAAATTATCTTTAATGTATTTTTTTAACTGCTAACGCCGCATCTATGGTTCCTTTTTGTGGGACAAATCCATATTGGTTCGAGTTAAGTAGGATGTTTGCATGTATGTGATGGTTTATCCTATCTATCATCACTTTTTCTAGTATTTTTCCCTCGGTATTTATTAGACTTATTGGTCTAAACTTTGTAACTTCGTGACTTTCTTCCTTCCCTGGTTTCACAATAGGGATTGTTTGCGATGTTTTCCATATTTTTCGGAAGCATCCTTGACTTAAGCATTGATTGTAGATAGCCGTAATTGATGATGCGTAACACATGGAATACTCTCATTATAATGTTTTGAGTTATACCATCTTCCCCCGGTGCTTTCTTATGATTAAACTTTTGAATTACGTGGAATATTTCTTGTGGCGAAAATTCTTTGTCATCTGGTGTATATATTGGTTCTTCTTGTTGTCTTCGCATCCCTTGTTGGTATTCTGTGTCATTTTTCGCATCATCTTCAGCAGTGAAATGGCCTAGCATGTTCGTTAATGTTTCTTCAATATCAGATGTGTAGGTACCATCTGTTTTCTGGATCGTTGTTAGAGTGGGTTGGATCCTTATCTTTCCTGCTGCCAGTTTATACGAAGCATGCCATGGGTTACTTCCAGGATCTATGGTGCAATATTTTTTCTGTGATTTTAGCTTTTCTTTTTGTAAATGTGTCTGGTATTCGCGTTTCCCTTCAGTATATAGTGTTTTTCTTTCTTCTCTGAGTTGTTGATTATTTACTGTTCTTTTATATCATCTGCGCAGAGCATTTACTCTTTTCCTTAGCACTATCAGCTGGTCATTCCACCATGGTACTGATTTCTTCTGGTCTGATGTTGTCCTTGTCACGTTTTTGTGAAATGTCCCTTCACAAGCCGTTATAATGCAAGAGTTAAATTTTTCTGCTTCCTTTTCTGCATCATTAAAATTATTTATAATTTCACAAATGCATTTGTCTATTTCTTCCAGATTGGTTTGATTTGTTTTGCATTTATATTCCTTACTTTGTGTCTACTGTAGAATTTTGTTAAACAGTTCGTAAGTTTCCTCTTTCTTTACTATGTATCTTTTGACGATCAGTTTATCATCTCTTTCTTTGCCTGAGTTGTGTCTGTAATGGTTTTGTTGTGTTCTACATACTTTTAAAGGAAATTACTTTGTGGTCCGAACAACTTTCTTCTTCTCCGCACTTCCAATTTGTTATTTTTGAGGGCATTTTATGTTGGTGATGGTCAAGTCGACCCAGCTTTTTGCTCTCGTGCTCTCGAAAGTTGGTATTCCGGTATCTTCGTTCAGAATGTGAAGTGAAGAGCTTGTGAAAAATTCTTCCAGAGCTCGACCACGTTCGTTGTCCCTTACATCGTACCACAGCTTACTCCTTGCATTAGTATCTGCTGATATTATCGTTCCTTGTCCTTTTGTGTGGTGTATGATGTTTTCGATTTTCATGATGTCCGTCCCTATGTCAGTTTCTATATCGAAATACATACTTGTTATGAATAACTTCGTGTCTTTATAATGCATTTCTATTACCACACAATCTTCGTTTGAAAGTTGACTGATTGCTGTGGCGTCAATATTTTTGTTACTGACAATTATGGCTGCTCTCTTTCTTCCATCCCCGAACGCATAACTTCTCATGGACTTTGGAATTCCTGCTAATTTATTGTTTACAGTGTAGGGTTCCTGAATGAGGGTTATGTCAATCTTAGATTCACTTATGAGTTGTACGATATTGCTTGTAGCTATTTTCGAGTGTTGTAAGTTAATTTGTAGGAAATTAAGATTCTGTTCAGCCATTTTAGTAATCTATATTCTCTTGGTATCGCTCCGTACGTTTTGAAAGCATAGACAGTTTGTATCAAGCGATGAGTGATTAACATCTATGCTTTCCTTTGTGTGTTTTACGTAATTAATACAATTAATGCATTTGAAGTTCGCAACATCGACTTTGCAGTCCTTCACACTGTGGTCGCCCGCACATTTCGGACAAGTTTGGTTTCCAGTGCAGTTCTTTGCATGGTGATTGAACTTGCTACACTTGAAACAACGAGTTACTTTAATATAATCTTGCCAGGAGCATGTGTTCCAACCAAGTTTTATTTTTTGTCGTGTAAGTCGTTTTCTTACATCGGAACTAACTTCAATAACAAGATTTTTGTTTTTCCTCTTGTCTTCAAATTTAGAAATTGGCTTCATTTCTTCCGTGAATTCTTCTATTTCTTTGTTTTGAGCTGATAGGGCTTCGACTGCGTTCTCCAATGTGATTTCCTCAGGAACGTTGAAAATAATGATCCTGGGTTTCCTCTTTTTCGGAACCACTGCTTCGAGCTCTTCCCCACATTTATCGTTTATGCTTTGGCATATGGCATCTAATTCTTTTTTGTCTCCGGCCTCAATTAGTAGTTGACCGTTTTTCAGTGCACTGAATGAATTGATTCCTACCTTCATCTCTACTGGATTAACTTTTGTTTTGACCAATGTTCTGATATATTCCGTGCTCTGTTTACTTTTGCTCTTAATGAACATCTTGAATGTTTTTTGTTCCTGACGCTTGAAAATGCCGCGTGCTACGTCCACGTAGCTGGTCTGCTGCTCGCAAGACGTCGCCCCTCCCCTCGCTGACTTAGCGTAGTTCCTGGTGTTATGCTAGTTGGAATCATTCCTCTACGGCTTCTTAAATGCAGCTGGTCGTTTGCTGTTTTCAGTTGCATTTGTACATTTTTTAGGTCTTTGGATTTCTCGCTCTGATCAGTTTTCAGTTGTGATATAGCTTTTTTTAAGTCGTTAACAGCATGAACTATATCTTGCTTTAGGTCTTGACGTAAATTCTTGCTGGTTTCCGTCACGTTTATTAATAGTTTAAACGCTCCGTTGATTAGTGATTCCGTTTCATCAGTCATTTCATGGCTTGCGAGCTCTATGTCCCTAGGGGGAGATGGCTGCCTTCGAACACGTGGTGTTGTTTCCTCCATGGAGACAGTACGTAAAGATGGCGTCGTCCCCTTTGTCTCACAACCACGTGGTTAATTATGACAGATTTACTTGATATAAACGTCTGTACAATGTATCAATTAGCTTTTTATTATTCTTCTTCACTATCTAAAGTGTATTTTTAAATTATTTGAGATTATATGGTCTGGTATTTGCTCGGTCACGGCCGTCCTACCACGTGGTGCCGCGTGGAACAATTGTCTTATAATTGAATAATATGAGGAAATAGCTTAAACGTGAGATTGATTATAAAACTATAATTTATAGAAACGTTATTGCATGTATTATTTTCTGTCTATTGCTTTAGTAAAAATATCTATAATATAACTATAACTCTAGAGAGTAGGGACATTTTTTGCTGTGGAGTAGGGAGTAGGGACGATCTAGAAGGCACTGCAATTAAGATGGCGGACGGCTGAGTGGTGGGAGGAAGGAAGAAGGAAGGTGAAAAGATGGCTGCCATCTAAGCAGCAAAAACTACAACCAAAGCCACGCTTAAATCTAACAAATCACCTACGCTAGAGAAAAAATATATATCTTAAAATGATCACAAGCACTTTGTCACTTGTATTAAATACAATTTACCATTACACACAATGTATCTCGGAAGTGGCCCTGACAACGAGCTCATCCCTCATTCGGCAATGCTGTCTTGTCCTTGTGTGTCAAAAAACTCTGCCTGTGATCCATAGTTTAAAATCCCTCTCCCGACAGGTAATACTACTGTAAGGCATGGTGGAATGTAAGAAACACTTATGAGATGAGATGCTGAATTGAGTTCATGAATGGAATAAAATGATTGTGAGTCTGCCGGATTTCCTACAGTTTTGTATTACCTTTATAATTATTAGTACAGTTTGTCTTTCAGCTTTAGGATGGAAATAAACATATGAAAGGCAGATGTAAGTTGGATATTTTGAAGCAACAGTCGGAAATGTATGTTTAATTCTCCACGAGATCTTAAAATTGCAGGACTTTTGAAGGTTATATAGAACCCTAAATGTATTCACAATTATAGTTCTTTTAGTTCCGTAGTTCCAATGTTAGCCAAGAAACTGATGATTACAAGTACATTTTATGGGGTTATAACACCCCTATAATCCAGTGGTGCCAAATGATTTTTAACCCAGAAATCAGTTTTGCCAATGGTTTAACTAGGGCTATGCTGCAGTTCCATTGCCTGTGTATCATTTACGGATGAGGTTAATCACACGTACAAGATCACATCACGTCTGAAATATGAATAGCTAATTATATGTTTCTAAACTCAAAATAATGAATATAACTTACAGTTCTTTTTAAGTGTCAAATTTTGGGACTTTAAAAATATATACATTCTGTATGATAATCGAATTGTACTTTCTTACTTATAAAACGATTGTATGAGAATTGAAGGGACCACACAGCTGTCCAGGTTGTAAAATCGATTTCTCGATAATGTTACATAAACACTTCTCATTACAGCCTTTGTGTGACGTATTTTATCTGACAAAAACACGTCACGTGACAGAATAACAATGTAACTTATTGTTCCACGTATGCAAATTGCACAATGAATAAATTATGCTGGAGTATTAATATAATTTAAATATGTTTTTACTATAGTTACGTACGATAAACTGAACATATGTTAAAGGCTATTCTCCCAATTATATTACATGGATGCGGAACATGGACTATTAATTTAAGGGAGGGGTTCTTAGAACATTTTTGGATCACAGAGAGATGAACGGACATGCGAATGGAGAAGACTAATAAACAGTGATTCACATGATTTTTATACGAAATCGGATATAATAAGAATAGTTATATCTCGTAGACTACGATAGGCACGGATGGGGAATGAAAAATGATCATGGAAACTTTTTGTAGGAAAATCAGAGTAAAAACACACAGTTGGTAGGCTGAGAATGAGATGGGAGAATAAAAGTAATCATAATATGAGGGACGTAGATATACAGGGGAAGATTTAAAACTATTAGCTGCGGATAGTTATATTAGAGAACTTACTTTCGCGCCTCCATGTGGATATATGAAGAGCTTATGTCAAGGCGTTCATGGACCAGAGGGTTCGATAGTGCCAGTGAATTAGTTAGATAGTTACAGATACGTAAGATCTAAAGGAAAATAGTATAAATACCAGAAATAATAATTATATATGTTTACATAATAATCTAAATGTTGCACTTTTATACTTTACGGTCATCGCTGTGCTTTAGAGGTAACTTCGTTGCCTCAAACTAGGGGGCTGGGTTTGATTTCCATTCGCTGCAAGTTTCCTGAATAAGGTTTTCTCGGAGTTATTGTTCACCTATGAGACAAATGTCAGGAAACCTTAAAGCCAAAGTGGTCCGGAAACACCACATAATCATCACAATTTTCAACCATACCATATTCGCCCTAAGTAACAATGTATGTGAGAATGGTGTGTCTTGTCTTGAAAGTCAGTGTTGTCTCGGGGGCGCTCTTGGAATTAATCTGATCATCATTCAGGAAGGCCCTCTATATTCTTTTATGGTCAAAAAGTAAATGTGTTATCACCAATTTGAAATCCTCATCCAACACATCGTGTCCTCTTAAGCCCGGTTTGCGTGTGACGTATAAAATGTTAAAATAAGTTAAAATGGTGAAACTTGTACCTGAGATGTCAGTCGTCATCAACAAAGTAAACTTACATTAAAATATTTCTGACATTTCGAAACTTGTTCCATATTCAGCAGCTCCTAATTGTTTTCAGTGAGCATTCTGTACAGAGGGTTAAGGTCGTAGGGCGTGTTCTCATTAAATAGGTTTCCGTTCTCACTTCTTTCAAGATTTCTATTCCTTCCAGGATGTATACTTTCTGTTATGACACCCTCTATATAATATTGAAAGTACGTTGTCAGTTGTGTTAAACCGATGACCTGTATATATCTGTTGTGTTTGATATACCTAAAAGGCTCGTTCAATCTTATATATACATTTCTGGTTCTCTCGATAGAACAGTTATCCCGGTTATTTTCATATATGATGTCTTCTATATTCTTTGAGATAAAATTGTTTTTATAAGCTACTCTTATATTTGTATCGTGCTTTATTTGGCCAGTTTTGCAGTTATGTTGCCTTCATACGTGAGGATTATCCAGTTATATTTATTTTAATTGATTTCTTTATCAAATCTCGTTATATTTATTATTTCGTAATTTATTTTTTATTTTATTATTTCTTGATTATATTCATTTCTGGATTTCTGTAATTTACTTCCTTATTGTAATTTGCTTCGTGCTTATTTTTTTTGTTGAAAAAGGTATCTGGATGTTTCGTGATTGGCTATTGTGTTGCTGGTGGATATGCTAATGTCTGAACTATTGTTATTTAAATTTTTGTAATTGTGAGATCTAGATAATTATTTTAATGATATTGATTTAATTTCTTCAGTAAATTGTAAAGAAATATCTGTGTTTCTTACATCTTACTTTTATGCTGCTGGATTGTCTATGGTTCTATGGTTTAGAGGTTATCGCTTTCAATTCTAAATCCGAAAGTCTGGAGTTGAAACCTGACTGGAGTACATAAATGTTATGCGAGTGTAAAAGCCCTGAGTTAGGTATAACATTAATTTGTTACGAAAATTGCAACAATTTGTTACCATGACAAATATTTATGTCCACGCAGGTGTTATACATTTTTTTTTCAAATGCCCCAGGTTTGTCTTTTCGACATTCCTGGTTTCTCTCTTGGCATGGCATACTTGTAACCCACGTCTGAGGTTGGGGCGCCTGGAAGGCGGGATTACGTTGCCCAGATGATATGATGGGTGATGGTGGTGATAATGGTGCGCCAGGAGAGTCCCTAATCCTAAGCTTAACCTAAGATGAATATGAATGATGATCATTGTGATGGCCACATGATTTCGGGGACCGATTTGGCCTTAAAGTTTTCCTGACATTTGTCTTACAAGTGAGAAAAAACCCCTATAAAAACCTCACCCAGAAAAACTGTCCCGACCGGGGATCGAACCTGGGCCCGCTGCGTGATAAGGCAAGCACGCTACCCCGAGACCACAGCGGTGAACATACAATTCTTAATACCGTATTGTTATTACCAGTATAATTTTATATAATATTTATCTGTAATGAATCATATTTTAAAAAACTAAAACAATACGCTTTATTAGAAAACCGAACTGAAAAAATGATAAATAATTTTAATTTCCAACATGCTTGGGATAAAATTAAAGTGTCCAACAAAAAAATCAACTCCAACACATCTAGAATAAAACTAGAGTTATCAAGAAAAGTAAAATAATTTTACCATCAAAAGCGTGGGGTGCTCTATATCAATCAATATATTTCATAATAAACAGATATTGGTAAAAGTAAAGTCTGTAGGAAGAAAACGTAAAAACCATAAAAAGTACCCCAGACTTTTGATGTTAAAATTATTTTTTACACGCTTTATATTAGCTTGAACTGTATCTATCTATCTGTGTAACGGAATCTTTCAACGCGATTTCACCCACTTAAAATCATTGGATCGACTTGAAACTTTGTATACTTTTACAGGACCCGTGACAATACATTAATTTCATATCTTGTTTCTAAAATCCTGGCCAGAATCATCAGAAAATCATAAAAATGAAAACTGGTATAATAGGTTGCGGACTTGTCGACTTTTAAGTCAATCGTGTTAAGAGCTCAGTTGGTAGAGCGGTGAACTGTAGTGGTATATAATTTCAGTAATTCATAGGTCGCTGGTTCAATTTCGGCAGGGAGGATTCTTTTTAGAAGAGTATTACTTTTAGCTCATACTACAATAGTATCGAATTTAAAGATATTTACATTTTTATCTTATTCTGTAAAATATTAAAACTAAAAAATAAATAATAAATAATAGTTTTAAAAAACTAAAACAACACGCTTTATTAGAAAACCGAACTAAAAAATGAAAAATAATTTAAATTTCCAACACGCTTGGGATAAAATTAAAGTGGTCAACAAAAAAATCATCTCCTACATGTATAGAATAAAACTACAGTTATCAACAAAAAGAAAATAATTTTACCATCAAAAGCGTGGGGTGCTTTTTATGATTATTACATTTTTTTCTTAGAGACTTTACATATACCAATATCTGTTTATTATCAAATATATTAATTTAAATAGAGCACCTCACGCTTTTGATAGTAAAATTATTTTATTTTTGTTGATAACTCTAATTTTATTCTATATATGTTGGAGATGATTTTTGTTGACCACTTTAATTTTATCCCAGACGTGTTGGAAATTTAAATTATTTTTCATTTTTTAGTTCGGTTTTCTAATAAAGCGTGTTGTTTTAGTTTTTTAAAACTATTATTTATTTTTGTAGATAACTCTAGTTTTATTCTAGAAGTGTTGGAGATGATTTTTTGTTGACCACTTTAATTTTATCCCAGACGTGTTGGAAATTAAAATTATTTTTCATTTTTAGTCCGGTTTTCTAATAAAGCGTGTTGTTTCAGTTTTTAAAACTATTATTTATTTTTAATTATTTTTAGTTTGGTTTTCTAATAAAGCGTGTTGTTTTAGTATTTTAAACTATTATCTATTTTTTTCATTTTTAGTTTAATTGATTGTCATAAACGGGAATCCCATGAAAATGTAATTGCTTACGATATGTTTAGTGTCTAGGCACAAATATAATGATATATTTTTAAAATTATTATTATCTAACATAATTATAATATTTTTGAATATTTTTAATGTAGATAAGTAGTTACAATTAATCGGATCCTTCTCATATTTTTTGGATAAATTACAAAGTGGTATGTTTACAAAATTGTCATTAATATTTTACAGATTAAGGTAGAAATGTAAATATCTTTAAATTCGATGTTATTATAGTATGAGCTTAAGTAATACTCTTCTAGAAAATCCTCCGGACCGGATTAGAACTAGCGACCTATAGATTACTGAAATTATATACCATTACAGTCCACCGCTCTACCAACTGAGTTACCAGAGGATATAATAATAATTTCTTACAACGATAGACTAAAAACCGGTCTTTATTATTTTGATGTCCTGATGATCCTGGCCAGGATCTTCGAAACTTTTTTAAAATTATTATATTGTCATTGGCCCTTTAAAAGTATACAAAATTTCATATCGATCCAATGATGTTACGTGGGTGAAAATCGTGTTGAAAGATTCCGTTACATAAACAGGCAGGTCAAGCTAATATAAAGCGTGTAAAAAAGTCCCACGTGAGGATACGGTTGCTCCCTAGAGGGAGTTTCTAAATCAAGCTAATTTACCTATAGATGTCAGCGAGTGACGCGTGGTTAGCACATCGTCAGAATTAAGCATCTAATAGGCAAATAAGTTATTGCTTTGAAGGATCAAGATCGGTTAAGTTTTGCGAAGAGACCTCTTTATCCAGGCTTGCAGAATTTTTGGTAGCCTGAAAATCTTCAGAGATTTAAGTACCTCCCAGAGGACTCGTCCCTTGGATATTTCCATCCTAAAAATCCATCGACCCCGGCCGGGTTTGAATCCGCGACCGTCGTGATTAGAGGCAAGGAATATGACCTCTAGACCACCGCGGCCGACATACCAAGTACTAGTGGACATACTGTCACGCCATAAAGATCATCAGTAAAAATATATAACGATTTTAGAAAACGACCATCATATCTATTTGCAAATTACATATTGTGCATATTTCCCTTTGGTTGTAAGTACAATACAGTATTTAGCACTTTTATATTGTTAATTTTTCTAATCCGCTCTAGTCAATATTAATACAGTCATTTCAATATCAATCTATGCGATAAAAAAAGAAAACAATGTAGAACTTAGATCCTTAGAGCGCCACCTTTGCTACATAGAAAACTGATTCAACAAACGGAAAAAAAAGCACGTGAAATAAGGCAAAGATAAATGTTAACAAGTTATTACAATTTTCATAAAAAAGATTATTAACTTGTATTAATTGGTTATATACATACATTACCATCCCATAAAAATTAGGAGTATGTCTTCCTTCGGACGTTATGTAAAGTATTAGTTCTGTGTCATATATTAAAGTCAGGTAAAAATAAAAATGTAAGCTGAAAAATAACGAGACTTGTGACAAAAATGTGTGGCCCTTCTTACGCAGAAATTTTAGTATCGTCGCTAATTACATGAATAGTGAAGGGGCGTTCTTTGAGTAATGTACTGGCTAAATATATGTTCTCACTGTATTCTGTTATTTATTAAATGGATTATTTGATCTTTTTAAGTATTTTATTTTAATTTATATTTAGAATTGTTTGTCCTGTTCCCTTATATACATGTTTTAAGTAGACGGTTAATTTTTATATGAATTGGAGCCCCATAGGTTCCTATTAAACAAGCCCGTGGATATAATATTTTCATTATTGGAATTGGCAAAATTAGATGTGTACATTTTTTCTTATGACGTCAAGTTGAAATTTGGAGATGACGTAAGTTTGTTGTATCACGACACGGACCACGATGTGCTATGGGTGAATTCTAGAAACTAAATATGAATCATGATCGCAGGTTCACAAATTTTAATGTCTCTAAATCAGTGATAACTATCTAATTGCACTATTGAACCCAAAGTAGGCCTACTTCCCCATACAAATTTTCTCCTGAATTAAAGTTTTCCAATCATTATCTGTATAACTTTATTTACTCAAATCATGGATAATTTAACCCCCCTCCACATCATTCTTAGATTGCCTACAGCAAGTTTACATGCCCCTCTTTCATTATCCATTCGTGCGACATGTTGTCTCCATCCCAGGCAATGAAACGTAACTTTTCTTATTATATCTGGTTTTCCATAAAGCTCATGTAGCTGTTATGGAATATTCTCCGTTCACCTACTCGTAAAACGTTTCTCCTTAGATATTATTTGGGGAATAAGATTCGAAACACATCCCTAATTTTATAATCTTTCACATGAACTTTCAGTCTTTATGGAAACAATAAAAATAGTGTAAATGTGGTAATTTATTTTAAAGAGATTCCGTAATTTACTGATTATTTTCTGTAGAGAACTGGATCCAGTATCGTAGAGTTAGTGCCCGAAATGCAACCTCAAATCTTAACCCAGCAATTTTGTCGGCCTTTGAATCTTACATAAAATATGCTATGAAAATTATTTTTTTTACTTTGTTGTAACAAATAAAACTTCAGATGTTTACAAAGTTTGGATTTTTAGGCACTATGTAATTGGGTATTTATATTTAGAAAAAAAAGGCAAATTAAGGCTGATGTGGGTTTATTTTTATACAGATGTTTACCTTCACCTGAATTAGAATTGTAAACAGGTTTATTGATTACTAAGAATGATTATGACAGAAAATTCGATTGGACATTTTTATGTATGTGACGTTCATTTGTCCAGTACAAAATGACCTACTTAGCGTATGTCAAGTCGTCAAGTATGGATAAACGTTCGTATTTATTCAGGGAAGACTCACCAATACGGTCTCTATGTTAACTCTCACAAAAAACTGATCTCCACATTTTACAAACAGCGTATCTCCGTATGGATGTTGTTATGGCTAAGGACCAACGTTATTTCCTATTCGGAAGACTGATCCAAGTTCAATTCAGTTTGGTAAATTGTTTATTTGTTGTTTTTTACTTAAACACTAAATAAATTCTAAGTGGATAACCAAGATAAAAATGTATAATGTTATGGCGGTTTCCACAATATTGTATGGATGTGAAACTTGGGCTCCAGTGAAAAGACAGAAGGATAGAATACAGACGGCAGAGATGCGGTTCCTAAGACAAGTAAAAGGATGTACAAGACTTGATAGAATAAGAAATGAGGATATAAGAGAAGAATTGAAAGTACAGCCTTTATTGGATAAAGTCACGAATTACAGACAGAAATGGATTGATCACATGGATGGAATGAGTAAGGAGAGATATCCATTGTTAGCCAGAAATTATCAAGCAAGAGGAAGGCGTGATGTTGGAAGACCTAGAAGACGTTGGGCTGATGCAATATGAAGTCGGAACGGGCAATTGCCTAATCCCTGGAGTGATGATGATGATGATGATATTTAAAATGAGTAATTATTTTGCCTAAATGTTGCATGAAACTGTCCTTAAGTTAACTTAATTTGAATAACTACGAGTAACTATAGTGCGTTAAGGAAACTTGATATATTATGGAGTTACTCAGATCTCCCTCTTCTGAGTCGTAGTTTAGCCTACCAACTCACTTTACAGGTACATTTACGTGACTTACGCTACCCGGGCTTTACGATATGTCGTGAGAGGGATTTTAAACTTTGGGTCACATATTTTTTTTTACCACACAAGCTCATTGAGTCCTTCCCCAAATGAGTGACCAGCTTAATTAAAGTATCCTTCGAGACAACATGAACATTTAAGACGAAGAATTCATTAACTCATGTAATCATATTAAACATGGCGAGTTTGATAATGATGACCAGATGATGATCGGAGACCACTGGGCCCTAGAATTTCCTGATATTTATTTTCAAAATAACTATATCCTAGTGAAATAGTCCCGGCCGGGATCGAACCCGGGTCCGCTTGTCGGTTATGCTACACCGAGAGCGCAATGATGAACTTCTCGTGTCTTAATTCCAATAATTAAAGTTTAACCTGACATCTCCGAAAAACTAAGTTAACATCTGAGATTCACAATGTTGTATCTCTTAAATGTACAGATACTCTCAGATATCTGAAAGCAGTCAGTCTGCCAATACTTTATACGCACGCCCCGGTCATCTGCGTCATTCCATCCATAGTAATTCTGCCCGAGGGCAGGTTCTACAATGCAAACATAACATTTTAATGCTATGCTTGCAGCTTTACTAGGGAATTACAGGTGTGGTAGCTTCCCGTTGCTTTCCAAACCGGTGAAGGATGATGATGATAAGGATGATCATGATGATGATGCCCATATGATTCGGGGACCGTTTGGGCCTTAAAGTTTCCCTGACATTTGTCTTACAGGTGAGGAAAAACCCCGATAAAAACCTCACTCAGAAAAACTGTCCCGACCGGGGATCGAACCCGGGTCCGCTGTGCGACAAGGCAGCAAGCTACCTCGAGACCACAGCGGTGAACACTGCCTCATTATTTATACTATTCTAACTCACAAAACATTGTCTTTTATGTTAAAGTGTTTGCAATAAAATAATGTAGGTAAGCGACCGGTACATTTAGATTGGTTATTAGATCGCGTGAGAGAGGGAGAGAGAGAGGAGAGAGAGAGAGAGAGAGAGAGAGAGAGGGAGAGAGAGGGGGGGAGGACAGTGACGGAGAGCACGCCTTTTCGGCTCGGACGCCAGCCATGCTTTTAATTATGTGAAAACCCCTATAAGTAATTCAAAATTCGTTTTTTGTATGTTATCATAAGTCAATTTAGAACTAAATAACATTTCTGAAAATATAATTAAATTAGTTTAAAGCAGAGGATTCGTGTTAGTATTCATTTAGATATTTAATGAGTTCTCGGTTTATTGCTAAGAATATGACAACATATAAAACTGTATAAAACATGGCCACTCACACTGAGAGAAGATTTTTCTCTTTATGAAAGTAAGAGCCTAAGGCGAAAACTTGGTAGATTAATGGATGAGAATGGAAAAAAATTATAAAAAGGAAATAACTATTTTATATTATTCTTTATGTAATCTTTTCTGTAGTTAATTTTACATGTATTATAGCCTAATATATCGATCTCGTTGGTCTAGAAGTTACGTTTCCTATTTATATTTCCGAGAGTCGTTGGTTCAAACCCGGCCGTGGTCGATGCATTTTTAGGATGGAAAAATCTAAGGGATAATTCATGCGGGAGGAACTTTAAGTCATGGATCCTGAGTCTGAGGATTTTCGGACTCGTATAACAACGTCAATCCTAATTTAATATCTCCTCCATTCGAGTAATTACACTGGTCAACATGATTTTTGTCTCATGAGTACCAATCGTTGTACTTACTGCAGTTTTTTCTTCGTGTTTTCAAATATGTATTCGGAATTTCTCCATCACGCACAGTTTTTTTAATTAATGGATTTAAATAATTATTTTTAAATAAAACAAACATTAAAGGGATTACGTCAAAATCAAAACATACAGTGGTGTTTCCTGACTTACAATCTGCAATGAGACCAATTCCACACTGCGAAGAATTGTCCATACCTAAGCCTCCAGAACATGTGGCATTAAATGAAGAGAGATCAGATTCTGATGGAAGTAAGGAAGAAGAAGAAACAGATTTTGATGACTATTTAATTCATTCCCCAAATGGGAGTCAATGACCAATCACATTTCAATGATTTTTTTATTTACAACCAATCACAGTCATAGTTCGCCTAGAATTTACCAATTAAAGTTTATCATAATAAAGAAAGCACCTCCTTTTTAACATTCTGAATAGGTCATAGCATTATTTTGCAGTGACTGACTCTCAAAGAAATACGGCTACCAGATATAGTGCATGAATGTCAACACATAGCGCATGCGGGGTTAATATAAAAATATTTGTAGCAATTGATTATACCACCAAAAAAAGGAACCACTCTTTGCACTTTCTTAAATGTATTTTTTCCCAGGTAATAACATTCCAGAAAATATAATTGTCATATATACATCATAGGACATCAGGCATGAATTAATATACGGTTTGATGTGTTTCATTTTTTCTCCACTAGAGTGTATTCTTACAATATTGCGTTCCTTTGGCAATAAATAATATGATCTGGTTGCAGTGATTAACAAAAGAAGCAAATGAAGCGTACCAATAGTTTCTCATTTATTTTCAAGCATCGCTGTTTACATTAAATATATAAATATTTAAATAATGATTTGTGAGTAAACGGCTTAATTGTATTCGTTAAATAGTCCTAACAAATGCCACTCTTGATTTCCAAATTCTCTACATAAATTCACTCCTCACTTCGTGAGACGTGAAATTATCGATAGTTTGGAAATCACTCGTGGCATTACTTATGATAAACGTTTGAACAAAGCTGTTCATCTGAGCCTCATTTATTGACTCAAGAAGATCTTAAAGATCTCATACGACATTTAAAGTTATCCAAAATCCAATCCGAAATGCTTGGTTCTTGGCTAAAAGGATGGAATTTTTCGGAAACCTTGCGTGATGGAAAAAACCGATATCATATTTGAATTCAGGAGAAACAATACTATCAGAATCGCATATTTTTCTTCCCGAGACAAAAAACAGTTTATTTTTGTTGCTCAGTGTTATTAATTGCCTACTCGATGTCTCTTCGAGGTGAAGTGATGGTCACGTTTCATTCGCTGACATTTTTAGGCAAATAAACGTTATTAACGTTTTTAGTTAGGTCGAGAAAATCCCGCTAGAGAGCACCCATGTCTACACGGGACGTATGGAGGTGGAGAGTAATATGAAAGTTAAACAACTTATTATCTTGTTGTAATAATCATTATATATATTCTCATGTTTAAATATTTATTACATGAAAATATTTTTAATATTAGCATTTGATTTTTACAATTTTGTGTTTTAAACTAATTTCACATCTTGTATACTAGCTACCTTATAAGCCAGTCAGCCGCGATAGACTAGTGATTATGTTCCTTGCCTCTGGTGACGAGGGTCGCGGATTTAAACCCGGCCGAGGTCGAAGGATTTTTTAGGATGGAAAAATCCAAGGAACAAGTCCTCCGGGAAGGACGTTAAGCCGTGGGATCCGAGCCTGAAGATTTTCAAGCTCTTAAAAGATCCTTGAGACAGAAACTAAATGCCTCTACCCAAAATTTACCGACCTCATCATCCTAAATTGTCTACTAGATGCCTCATTGGCTCAGTACGTTAAGCGCGTACCATTCATGATACCTTGGGCAATTAAGAATGGATAACAAAGGAGAGTCTATGACTCAATATTGGACTACGCTATTATCGATAGATAGATATAATATCAATCATAAAGAGATGAGGAGAAAGTCTGATGGCATTAACCCGACAGCTAATTCTAAATCTAATTATTCTAAAACATTTTTTATAAATCAGCTATTTTTTTTCATAAGCAAACGATAATGACAATTAAATTTCTGTAGGACTAAGACCTATTTTCCTAGAGATGGCTCAGTTATTAATCACTTGGGGACCCACTCTGTGTGAAGGCTACAAAAAAAAGGAAATACTTTTCCTTAAAACCTAGAAAATTCACTTTTAGTTACACAACATCCCAACTTCTTTACCTGTATACTAATTTTGAAGTAAAATAACCCATTGTTTTTAAATTATTTATTTTACTGTTCCAAAACTCTAAATTATAGTTCCTTCCATGGGCAATATAATGACATCTCAAACTCCATTTTGACTAAAAAGTGACTTACCTGGATTTTCTCCGCCATCCTTCATGTGAGTTTAGTAGTTCAGTAGTTTGCGCCTGCATATTTCCTATCTTTAAAATAGCGGGTATTGTGGTTTTATTTCCCTTATAACTAACTCATTGGCTCTATCGAACATTGAGGTCCATGCCCGCAAGCACATAAGCTTTCCCAACATTCCTATCCTATGTTAATAGTTTTCAATTGTCCCCTGTATAGTCACCTGCCTCAAATAATTGTTAACGTTGTTCTCTAATCTCATTCATATTGGACGATTTTCCTCTCGTTTTTCTACAATACATTTTTATGCCCACCTTTAATTTCCCATTCTTCATATGTGTATTTCCATCGCAACTTTTCTTAATAAATTTAATTTCTTATAAAGAACGTGTAACTCACTCTTATGTAATTTTCCCCTTTTCGTCTCTCTTGGTCCAGAAATGTTCCACTTCATGCTTCTTTCTTAAAGTAGGAGACAGTGTTTCGCATCATTATAGTATAATTATAACAGTTTCTATTTATGTTTGTATAACATTTTTTATGTAATCTGAGATGACAAGTGTCCAAAATTCGTAACAACATGTTCCTATATTTCTTACGGTCTAATTATGTAGTCACGTATTAAATTAGTACTATATATCATTTTGTATTACTGATTAGTAATCGAATGATAATTTAATGTTTAGTTCTTGGTTTTTATTTGACCACCAGGTCTACAATATTCTCTTATTAGGCAACCTTCCCTTTTTTATTTCAGACGTTTCATGCGTCTGAATACTTTGCCTGAATATACAAAGATTTCCTTTCTCCGCATCAGATATGGTCTTCTTCTAAATCGTTAAAACTAGGAATCCGGGAAATCGACCATTTTCATGTCACTCGCTATCACGTGTTCTGAAGCTTGTAATTTTGTTATCTGAAGCTGGCTTTGTCGTCATTAACTCTGAATGCTAATATTGTTAACGCTTCTTTACGTCCTGCAGGTAATCTTACCTTACCTGCCCCACTAATTGCTTTCATCTTATTTAGGTCATCATTATCTACTTCCCTTAAAACCATTTCAAGAAAATTACTCTCAGGTATATTTAACCATCGATTTTACACACAAAACCTAACACTTTATTCTTAATAGGGCCGTCAATAATCTCCTTGAAGCAAACGTTCGTATATTTTCTTAAATTTTTACGTTATTGTTATTATTATTACTGCTATTATTATTATTATTATTATTATTATTATTATTATTATTATTATTATTATTATTATTATTATTTGCAAGAATTCAAGAAGAAAGGTTACCCCTGGAAGAAGAAGTAGAAGTAGTGGATGCAAGAAATAAGAAATGGAATGAGAACAAGAGGATTGGAGGGCATGGAGTAGATTCACAGGGGGGAATGGAGAAAGAAAATAAAACTTTAGGCACAGAAAGATGTGTAAACATTAAAAATATGTATATTAATAAAAATTATTTGCGAATTCTCATGAAGTGTAGCTAATGAGGTTGTTCTCATGGAAACATTTTTGAAAAAAATACTAATCTTCATCAGTGCTAATTAGTAGGCACTGAAAATAATCGTGACAATAAATAAATAAATAAATAAATATATATATATAATTAAGAACGTTTTCTTGGGTTTTCTACGTGATGGATTCAAGTTTGGCACCTGGCCACTTATTCCGACGCTTCGACATGATCCCACGATGTCATAATCGTAATCAGTGCCCAGAGGCCAACCTTGAATCTATGACGCGGAAAAACTCAAGAAAACTTTCTTACATACATAGTATTGTGCCCAAGAGCAGATCTTTCATTGCAAACTCAACATTTTTCACTCTTTCCTTAACTCAGCCTTCCTATTTGGTTTCCGCATGCAAACCATTTATTATCATCATCATTATCATCCGCTATTATGACAGCTGCCTCTGTCTTCCGGAAACCAAACGCCATTCCTCTCTGTCCATCCATTGATCTTCCTCCAATCATCCGATATTCATAGCCAGTTTTACCCCTTCTATCCAAGTTTTCTTTAGTCTTCCTCTCTTCCTCCTTTCCATTGGGATCCATTCCATAACAATTTTAGACAATCTTTGCTCTGGCATTCTTTTGACATGGCCATAACACTGTAATCTTTTCTTTTCTGTAATGTCTATGATGTCCGGCTCCTATTGTACACCCATAATTTCCCTTATTTCTTTATTTCGTATTCTATCCATTCTAGATTTTCCAGCTGATCTTCTTAATTTCTGTACTAAAAATTACTTATATCCGAGAAAATCTACAATATAACACACACACATGCAATATATATCATCATCCAGGGATTAAGCCTGCTGGCTAGTTCCGGTTTCATGAAAGCTAGAATTGTGAAAATTGTTCACACCATCTTCTGTGTGGGCGACCAACATTTCTCCTTCCGTGCGGTTTACAATTTAGCAATACTTTTTTCTGGCATTCTATCAATATGTTCTTTCCAGGCGTTCCTATATTTATTCATTCGGTCTGTAAATTTGAAAATATTTACTTGTATCTTCATTTCTTTTATATATAGGCCACTGTGTATGTGTGCGTGTGCCATGAAAAGAAAAATTAACACATGAATCGGGATTTGAACCCGGAACCTATAAATCTATTCGTTAGTGCATTATCTACTGCGCAATCCAGGTATCCCAGTGCATATACATTAATTTTCATTTCTTCTATAAAATTATCATATCAAAAGAGGCAGCGGGAAGCGTGCTCAGTACTTACTATGACAATAAGGCATATTAATGAGAATATATTTACATTACAGATGTGATGTATTTTTACACGCGTTATATTGCTTGACCTGTATCTGTCTATCTATCTATCTATCTATCTATCTATCTATCTATCTATCTATCTATCTATCTATCTATCTATCTATCTATCTATCTATCTATCTATCTATCTATCTATCTATCTATCTATCTATCTATCTATCTATCTATCTATCTATCTATCTATCTATCTATCTATCTATCTATCTATCTATCTATCTATCTATCTATCTATCTATCTATCTATCTATCTATCTATCTATCTATCTATCTATCTATCTATCTACTCTATCTATCTACTCTATCTATCTAGCTATCTATCTATCTATTTCTATCTATCTATCTATCTATCTATCTATCTATCTATCTATCTATCTATCTATCTATCTATCTATCTATCTATCTATCTATCTATTCTATCTATCTACTTCTATCTATCTACCTATCTATCTATCTATCTGCTATCCATCTATCTATCTACCTATCTATCTATCTATCTATCTATCTGTCCATCCATCCATCCATCCATCCATCCATCCATCTATCTATCCATCCATCCATCCATCCATCCATCCATCCATCCGTCCATCCATCTATCCATCCGTCCATACGTCCATCCGTACATCCGTCCATTCGCCCATCCGTCCACCCGTCCATCCGTCCGTCCGTCCGTCCATCCATCCGTCCATCCGATTATGTAACGGAATCTTTCAACGCGATTTTCACCCACTTAAAATCATTGGATCGATTTGAAACCTTGTATACTTGTAAAGAACCCGTGACAATACATTAATTTCATATTTAGTTTCTAAAATCCTGGCCAGAATCATCAGAAAATAAAAAAAGTATCTTTGTATCTATGTAACAGAATCTTTGAACACGATTTTCATCCACTTACAGACATTGGATCGACTTGAAACTTTGTATACTTGCAAAGGACCCGTGACAGTACAATAATGTCATATTTTGTTTCTAAAATCCTGGCCAGAATCGGCATGAAATCTAAAACATGAAAACTGGTATGGTAGGTTGCGGACTTGTCAACTTTTAAGTTAATCGTTGTAAGAGCTCAGTTGGTAGAGCGGTAGATTCTAGTGGTATACATTTTCAGTAATCCATAGGTCGCTGGTTTAAATCCGGCTGGGAGGATTTTTTTAGAAGAATATTACTTTTAGCTCATACTACAATTGTATCAAGTTTAAAGATATTTATATTTTTATCTTATTTTGTAAAATATTAAAACTAAAAAATATAAAATAAATAATAGTTTTAAAAAACTAAAGCAACACGCTTTATTAGAAAACCGAATTAAAAAAAAAAGAAAAACTAATTTTAATTTCCAACACGCTTAGGACAAAATTAAAGTGGTCAACAAAAAATCATCTCCAACACATACAGAATAATACTAGAGTTATCAACAAAAAGAAAATAATTTTACCATCAAAAGCGTGGGGAGGTTTTTATGATTTTTACATATTCTTCCAATATCTGTTTATCAAATATATTAATTGATATAGAACACCCCACGCTTTTGATGGTAAATTTATTTTATTTATCTTGTTAACTGTAGTTTAATTCTGTATGTGTTTGAGATGATTTTTTGTTGACCACTTTAATTTTATCCCAAGCGTGTTGAAATTAAAATTATTTTTGAATTTTTTAGTTCGGTTTTCTAATAACGCGTGTTGTTTTAGTTTATTAAAACTATTATTTATTTATTTCAATGTTATTAAATTTCGACATTAACCAATGAAAGCCAATTATGTCAAGAATATGTATATACTGCTCTTAACGTACTCGCACTGTTCGTTAAGGCGATATTTGGTACCAAACTTGACACTTAGTAATACATATAAAAAAATAAACTAAGAACGAAAACGTTTATTAGAAAAATCAGAATAATAGAAGTGGGAGTTTACCTGACACGAAAAAATGTATCTTCAACGGCCGCAATATTCGATTTGTCGCAACTAGGTCCATGTGAGCCATTTGAATAAAATGAGGTATTTATTCTCCAAAAATCAAAGTAACTGTCAATTATAAGTGAGGTTTACCTGAAAGTCGTAATTTTAAAATCACTCTAGCGATCGCCGGAACGTAACTGGAAACATTCGACGGAATTGGCAAAATTAATATATGTTCCGCAAAACAGAAAAATTCAGACGATTAATTCGACTTGTTGAAAAACTCACTCTACCTACACAGTTCCTGCCTAGTGGGCTTTTACTCTTATTGTTTTTATTATTATTACTAGTATTAGTTTTATTATTAGTAATAATAATATTATTATTATTATTATTATTAATAATAAAATAAATTATAAAATTGCTTTGAGGTATCAGTTACAGTATAAGTGATTAATGTAAAATTATAAAATTTATACTTGTAAAAGTCTTCTTAACTTCTTTATTTTTTATTTATTTTTGCTATTCTTTACAACATATGACGCGACTTTTTAAATACCTTCATGAACTCCTGCCAAATTGTATTCTTCGGGTTACATTTTTTAAATTATTTTCTACCATTTACGATGATGTTTACATTTTTTTCTAACGATTAAATCAATACTTGTTTTAATGATATTTAAACTACATTAGTAGCGTGAAGACGTGGCAATCATATTGAATTTAACGAAAGCAATACAAATCGTGTATCCCGTGCAGTCAATATATAATATGTACACATATACTTCAGAATTTAAGAATTTACGATTTATTTTTGGGCGTTGCATTCTTTGACAGGTTAGAGTTCTTAAATGTGTTAAGGTAGCTTTCTTGTTTTAGGTTGGTCTTTCACAGGTTAGAGTACTTTAATTGTGTTAGGTTAGCTTTTAGATTCTTTATTTTTATCATATATATTTTAGCTGCATCGCGAGATTCCATAGTGTAAACCGCTTCTAGTTTATTGACACATGCGCATGGTGTATGATGTGGAATTGGAATTTTTTTCGCGTCATATATTGCAAAGAATCCCCAAGTTTGTTTATATTCTGTAGCCCTTTAAGAAACTGATTCCATCCTCAGTCCTATAATCTTCTGTTGGGAATGAAACCGGTCTCCGAAAAACACCTCTTTTTCTTCTTTAACTCAGTTCACAACCTCTCACCTTATAGATGCTCATTACATGCCACACTCCTCTGGCACTACCTGTCGGTAGATGGGTTTTAAATTGTGTAACACACACATGCATGTTTAATCGCACAAAACATGAAAGGAATCCCCGAATCAGTTGATCAGCTAATGTCAATTTCTCCTCCCGGAAGACCAAACACAACATTACACACTAAAACAAGGCGAATAAGATAATGATGGTTATGACGTCAAGATGATATTAGAGAACATTTTGGGTCTTAAAGTTTTTCTAACATTTGTTTTAAAGGTATGAAAAACACTTTAAAAATCAATCACTCAGGGAAACGGGAAAACTTGTCATGCCCGGTGATCGAAATCCTCCTGCCGTAAGCGTAACGGGGAGACCACAGCGCGGTTCAAAGGGACTTAAAGGATCAAAAAAATTAAACAGTGGGAAGGACTGATAAATTAATTTCCTAATATTATATTATATTATTTTATATTATATTTATTATATTATATTATATTATATTTATTATATTAGATTATATTATATTATATTATATTATATATATAATATTTTATTATATATATTATATTTATATTAATTATATTTATATATATATATTATAGGTATATATGTATAGTAGATATATTTATATTAGATGATTAGGTTATATTCTATTAGATTTATATGATATTTATATTATAGTATGATTATATATCATTATATTATATTATATTATATTATATTATATTATA
>JASPKZ010002215.1:0-44664 GCA_030220185.1 Diploptera punctata | reverse complement strand
AGATCAAAATTACAACTAAAACACATTTTGGCATTATGAATGTTTTCCTTTGCAAACAGCCAATTTTAGCATGGTAGTAAGCAAATAAAAGTACAGGTGGAGCACCTAAACTTCCTAGCTCTACCTATTATATTCATTTCTTTCATAAAATCTGTATTAAGCCCTACTAAAAAATCTGATCTGTTGAAAAACTGTTTCTTCTAAATCCTCAATTGAATGATCAATAATTACGGAGTCAGTAACATCTGTATTATTTTCGTGAATTCTGGCGAAAGTTATAATTTGAAATGAAATTGACTAATTTTACGAGATCATTTTCGTCCAACAAATTCTCCAAATATAATTAAATAAACGGAAAATATATAAAACAGTTATTCTTTCCAGTTTTATGATTGCAGAAATATTGACTCCCTGCATTAAGGAAGGAAAAAGATTGCAAGTAGTGCCTACATATCCGAGAATACTTTTTTTAACAACAGAGAGATAACAAACGAGGCCTACTTAACAGTGAGCTACATGATCTTTATAGGAAACCAGGTAGCCTATAATATGAATAATCATGTCCTCGTTTGTACTGCGATGAGCAAGAGATAGGTGCGAATGGGGAATTGATAGAGGGGCATTTAAGCTTTCTTGTAGGAAAACTAGAGGCAAACGCCAAGTTGTAGGCAAACAACGAGTTGGGAGAACAACAAAAACCCATGATCTGAGCAAATAGATTATACAAAAATGATTAGAGAAACGTAGCGCTCAGAAATATTGTTGTATAGAGAGCTTATGTATTCGCGCGGCGCGCAATGAACCTACGGGTTCAATAGTTCCAGTAATTAAAAAAAATGACATGTAGGCCTAAGAATCTATCACTGCTATCTTCCATCGTGTGAATTCGTTATATAAAAATCTGACGGAATTCATTACCAGAGTGACTCATGAGGGTCAAAGTTCGCAACAACAATTGACTGCCTCAAAATTTTGCAAGTCATAACATCGCGTTAAAATTACATAGTAGGCATAAGTTACATATTCTATTCTATAGTGTTCTGCCACGAGGACAGGTCTTTCACACTGCAATCATAGAATTTTCATGTTATGCTTGCAGCTTTACTAGGGAAGGATAATGATGATATGATAAGGATGAAATGAGGCCGATGAACGGAGAAGGTGAATTTTGTTTCGATTCATGAGGAAGAATTTTAAAACAGTCAAAGGTGCAACTATTAATACACTACAAGAAAAATCGAGGGAAGTTTGGTTTATCCAGTTATACGAAATCATCATAAATTATATTTTATTTTTTGTTAAACATGTAGATTATGGTGTGACAATGTGTTTTTGTGTGATGAATATTTACTTAATTCTCTGATGGCTGGCATTGACCATAAAACACTACACCTACATAGAAAATAAAAGAGGCAATGATATTTGGTTTTGTTAGAAAATAGAAGTAGGCTATAGGTTTTGTTGACTATACCCGAACTAAAGCTTCACTGAATTGTTATTATAACAGATAAAGTACATTTGGAATCGCTCCGACATGAACAGATGGCTATAAGAAACATTACCACGTCAACAGCATGTAAAAACGACCCAAGTCATTGAGACCTGCACAGAACAAATGAAAAGCTAAGTCAACTAGTTAGTTCTATGCACAACTTGTTCGCATTTTTTGTTTAATAATAGGCCTGTAAATATTCTGGTTGTTATCTCGTAGACAACGAGTGATGTAATGATGAGTTCCAGGCGATTAATCGGGCTTGCATTGTTGAAGATGTTTAAATTTAATGTTGTGCAGGTTAACAACACTGATGTCACGTTGCGTCACCAGTTTTTTAGTTTCGTTATTGAGTTGATAGCGTCAGTAGAAAAAGGAACAGTTGGCGCGTTAATATTACTGATATTAGTTTATTTGTGATCAGTTTATTTAGTGTTGTAGGATAATGAACGACTCTATAACAATTATGTGCTATGAGACACGGACAACAGAAGCCCGGGGTGAGTTTGATGTACTATAATAAGTTTGTAGGCTATAGGTCTTGTCATTCATAGAAGCCAATATTGATATTCTTCCGAGACCATAATTCAGACACTTGCAAAAGAGGGAAGGGGGCACGTCTACAACTTTGAATATAGAATTCTCAGTTGTACCTGAGTAAAACGGAATACGTATGAATTCGTCCATGAACAGACCTACCAGCCTGTAACCTAATGTTAAAAAAAGAATACCACAAGAACAATGTAGGCATTTTGACAATTCTTCAAATAGGCCTATAGGCCTAATTGTTTTTCCAGACGGAAAAAAAGTAGTAAACAAGGAAAATAGGATTGGTCCTGTGAGAGATAAACCTATGTTTTGTGAAGACATTATTTGTACTTGTCGAGTTGGATGACCTTGTTCCCAAATTTCAATTTTTTTTGTAGAAAAATGTTTTTTTTAATAAATGGATTTACTGTTTATTTTCGAATGTGTTGGCTGAGATGCTAATTTGCGGCAATAACTTGCTGAAACGTAGGTACGTGCCCGCGCGGACATAAGCTGTCCATTCCAATCCCTATCCTTAGCTAATCCCAATCATCCGCTGTGTATTCTACTCCCTCAAAATCATGGTTGAAGTTATTCGTCCACCTACAATTTGCAGTTTGTCAATACCGATCACCTCTGGTTTTCCCTACAAAAGGCTTTCATGGCCCTCTTTCCATTCCACATTCGTGCCACTGTCCTGTCCATCGCAGTTTAAGAGACTTAACTACTCTTATTATAGGTTTAATATAAAGATCATGTACTCATTGTTAATGCAGTTTTCTCAATTCCCTGTCTGTCATCTCTCTTTGGTCTAAAAATATTACTAATAATAGCGTTTTTATAACGTACCACTGGTGAGATTTAATACTTCCATAATATATGACTTAGACTAACTTTCCTATAGGCGGATGCAACATTTCTATTACTATTTGAGCAAGTGTGCTCCTTACGGAGTTACTAGACGATATAATTTAATTATGCTGATCTGTAAACATTCCCAAAAACAATTTTCATGAGAACAAACTTAAATATTTTCAGAACTAACCAACTCCACTGGCAATTATATCAATACCCGTAGGTTCATGGTCGCACTGACATAAGCTCTTAACACATTCATATCCTGAGCTAATAATTTCCAATCTTCCCCTGTATGATTTACTTCCCTCAAATCACGGTTAATATTATTCTCCCTGCTCATTATTTTTCTACCAACTGTGCGTTTTCCTACCAGAAACTTCCATGTCACGCTTTCATTCACAATTCGAGCTGCTGTCTTCCTATCTGAGTCCTACGAAATCTCAAAAGCTTATTCATTTCCTTTGAAATTGGCAAAAAACTTAACTAATATAACTGGAAACAGACTGACAGCAGCTGTCTCACTCAGTCTTAAACCCCTCTACTGCTCTCCGAACATGGTTTCAAAAAGCGTCAGTCAACGTGATAAATGAGGAATTTCAGAGGAAAATCAGAGAAAGTCGAAAAGGAAAGCACAGTCGTGAAATCCGGGTTCCAACGCATCAGAGGTGAATTCTTTCTCGCGACTTAGACATGGGATAAGCTTGAATTACGAGTCTTGGCCTGTTTCCGGGTCCCATGGGGAAGTTAGGTTCTCATGAATTCGTCCAGTATGGGACCGGTGCCCACCCAGCATCGAAATTATTTGGTAGCTACAATAATCCCCTCCATGTATCTTTACCTGGTCGTGGTGGATGGCTGCGTGCTTAAATGATCTCGAGTGCTATGCCGGCGGTAGCATTGTTTGCCGATAGGGTTACCCCATGCCGGACTGGTCGAAGGTGATAAGCCAGACGAAAAAAGTACCTTGGTCGAAAGAGTGATGATCTTTCACCGTAAAAATTCAACGTCAAGAAATGCGGACATGGGTACAACGGGGGTAAAATTTTCCGGAAGTCAAATAGTCCCCCATTCGGTTCTCCGGGCGAGGACTACTTCAGGGAACCCATGCCAAATGCTCAAACATAGGGACATGTTCCTAGGAACATGGAATGTTAGGACTTTATACAATAGCGGGGCGCTAGAGGTATTAACCCGTGAATTAGATAAATCACCCTTGGATATAGTCGTTTTTCAGGAAGTTCGATGGCCAAGAGAAGGCAGTCAGGAATCAGGAAGCTTTGCATTATACTACGGGGGTGCATAAAGACCTGAATTTGCAACGGGTTTTTTTAGTCAGAAGGAGGCTCTTATCCGCTATCCGAGATATTAAGTTTGTCAGTGATAGGATATCATACATAATTCTAAAGGGTAAACGGCACGATTTTATAATCGTAAATGTACATGCTCCCACAGAAGATAAAGATGACAAGATCAAGATGAGTTCTATGAAGAATTAGAATGCTTATTTGATAGCCTTTCACGATACATATGAAAATTGGCTTAGGAGATTTTAATGCAAAGTGGGGCGGAAGATATATTCAAACCAACAATAGGCAAATTCAGCATCGTCATGAAGAATAGTAACGACAATGGGGTTAGATTAGTCACCTTTGGCCACATCAAAAATCTCATTGTAAGAGCACAACATTTCAGCATAAGGGATTCATAAATTACCTGGACGTCTCCAGATGGCAAAACTCGAAACCAGATAGATCACGTATTAGTGGACAAACGCTGGCACAGTAGCATCATCCTATGTTAGATCATTTAGAAGGGACAGACTGCAATTCGGATCATCACCTGGTCAGGGTGAAAATCAGACAACGTCTGTCGCTAATGATGAGGAACAAACGCTAAAGATGATTCTGAAAAATTTGTTTTTAAAAAACTTAAAAATGATGAAATGCAACCAAAATACCAAATTAAAATTGCTAATAGATTTGAAGTCCCGAAATCTTCAGAAGACAATGTGGCAAAAGAAGAAGAAACTGATATAAATAAAGAATGGGTGGCTATAAGAGAGACTATTAAATTGTCAGCATCAGAAAGCATTGGTCACATAAAAAAGAGGCAAAACAAGAAATGGTTTGATGAGGAATGTGCCGACATTGTAAAGAAAAGAAAGCAAGCAAAAATGAAATGGTTATATGAGCCAAATGAGGTAAGTTTGGAGCAATTGGGTAGTGTCAGACGGGAAACCACAAGGTTACTAAAGAGCAAAAAGAGCGAATATCTGAGAGAGAAGACTAATGATCTTGAAATTAATGGCAAAAATATTAATATTAGAGAATTATATCAGGGAATCAGGATAGAGAAGGAAAGGTTTCAGGCTAGAACAAACATAATTAGGAATGGAAATGGGGATATGATTGCAGATTGCAGGAATATATTAAATAGATGGAAAAGTTACTTTAATCAATTATTAAATGTACATACAGAACAGGATATTGAAGAGGATAATTTTCAGACAGCAGAAATGTTAATCGAAGAACCAAGTGCATTGGAGGTTGAAATGGCGATAGAAAAATTGAAGATGTATAAAGCAACAGGTTCAGATGAGATCCCAGCAGAACTGATAAAATCAGGTGGAGAAGAATTTATTGAGAAAATAGGCCATTTGCTTAGTATGATTTGGGATAAACAAGCTCTTCCACATGAATGGAAAGAATCAATTATTATACCAATTTATAAGAAAGGAGATAAAACTGATTGCAACAATAAAAGGGGCATCTCATTACTTTCAACTTCGTACAAAATTCTAACAAATATAGGCTATTAGTAAGCAGACTTACTCCTTATGTTGATGATGATTCTAGAAGATCTTCAATGTGGATTTAGAAGAAACAGATCTACAACAGATCAGATTTTTAGCTTAAGACAGATTTTAGAAAACAAATGGGAATATAATGGCACTGTACACCAACTATATGTAGACTTCCAAAAGGCATACGATTCAATTAAGAAGGAGAAGTTATATAGTATCCTGCTAGAGTTCGGAAATCTTAAAAAGTTAGTTGGACTCATAGGAATGTGTCTAAATGGCACAAAGAGTAGGATGCGCGTAGGCAAACAGTTTTCGGATACTTTTGAAATCCTCAATGGGTTGAAGCAAGGAGATGCACTATCTTCTCAACTATTTAATTTTGTACTAGAGCATGCCATCAAAGCTTTAGAGGATGAAGAATGCCTACAACTCAATGGTATTAATAAGCTGTTAGTTTATGCTGATGATGTAGTACTTCTGGCCGATAGCGAGGAGATACTAAAGGCCAACACGCACACACTACTGAGTAACACCAAGAAATTGGGACTGGAAGTAAATATCAATAAAAGTAAATATCTGGTCACACATAAAAATATATTATATAATGGAAATGGACAGCTAATGACAAATGAGGGAAATTTTGAGAAAGTGGCTGAATTCAAATACCTAGGAACAATAGTCTCAATTCTGGAAATGCATGTTATTATGCATCACAGAGACTCTTGACTTCCCAACTCCTTTCAAAAAACGTTAAATTGAAAATATATAGGGATTCTACCAGTGATATTATGTGGTTGCGAAACATGGACCCTTACTTTAGGCAGGAAGGGAGATTACGTGTAGGCCTATTTGAGAATAAAGTTCTTAGGAAAATTTTTGGACCAAAGAAAGATGAACAGACAGGTGAATGGAGAAGACTTCATAACAGTGAATTACATGGTCTTTATAGGAAGCCAGATATAATGAGAACAGTTAAGTCTCGCAGACTGCGATGGGCAGGACATGTGGCAAGGGGGAATGAAAGACGTGCATTGAAGATTCTTGTAGGAAAACCAGAGGGAAACGCCAAGTTGGTAGACCAAGAGTGAGGTGGGAGAATAACATTAACTATGATGTGAGGGAAGTAGGTTATACAGGGATGATTGGAAATCATTGGATCAGGATAGGGGTGTATGGAAAGCTTATGTCCGCGCGGCCATGAACCTGCGGATTCGATAGTGCCAGTGAGTTAGTTAGCTACAATAAGTAGCAGCTCAAAAGTTGAGAAACCAGCTGTAACGGCTGGGAGACCTGACATGCTGACATGTCACACTTTGTACTGGCTAGATGATCGTCTACCTCTGTGATTAACACACGTGGATGTGAGGCCGGCTGGAAAGTCAAGGATCTTCTGAGTCTATTGACTCGTTGAATTCAGTTTATTACTGTTCCACAACACAAGCCTATGGAGTTTTCACGTCTATAAAATAGCATTGATCTTATGGAAACGTGTCCCTTCATGTGAGATTAAGCTGAACTATTACAAAAGACAAGTCAGAAGGGTGATCGAAGAGACGGAAAACCACATTTGATATGGATGAGTAGAGGGATGGATGGAGTACAACAGCATGTGAATTATTTAAAAACTCCAGAATTGCTGGGCGGTTGCCAGAGATAGAGATGTCTGGAGGAAAATGATGAGAGCTTTAACAACCAAGGGTTAGGCCTACTGTGCTAATGGCTGACTGAGTTCTGTAAAAGATCAGATTTTTAGTATAAGATAGATTTTGTAAAATAAATGGGAATATAATGACACTGTACATCAACTGTATGAAGACTTATAAAAGACATAGGCCTTACGTTTCAGAGAAAGAACTTACATAGTAGGGCCTATCCTGCTGGAGTTGGGAATTATTAAAAAGTTATTGGAAAGTATATAAATGCCACAGAGAGTAGGGTGCGTTGTAGGCAAAAAAAGGTCTCGGATCCTTTTGAAATTCGCAGTAGGGTTAAAGCAAGGAGATACACTATCTCCTCTACTATTCAATTTTGCACTAGAACGTGCCAACCGATGTTTAGAGGACGCAGAAAGCTTACAATTCAATGGCATTAATAAGTTGTTAGTTTATGCTAATGATGTAATAGGGCCTATTATTAGGCCTACACGATAACGAGGATATACTAAGAGCCAATAAGCACATTCCATTGAGAAACACTAAGAAATTAGAACTGGAAGTAAACATCAATAAAACTAAATATTTGTTCACACATAGAAATAGATCAGTGTTTTTCTAATTTTTTTGACATAAGAGAAAGGTAATTGGAGAAGATTACATAACCATGAGCTACATAGGCCTAAAGTTATGGTAACCAGATGGACTGTAATAAGAATTCAGTTGTGTAGACTGCGATGAGCAGACATGTGGCACGAATGGGGAAATGTAAGAGGGACGTGGAAATTCCTTTTAGAAAAACCAGTGAGATAGTTCCAAGTAGATAGGGCAAGAATGTGGTGGGAGGATAATATCGATGATTTGAGGAATGTATATTATACAGGGGACGGTTGGAAGAGATTAGCTCAGAATAGGGGTGTATGGAGAGGTTAATGTCCGTGCGAACATGAACCTACGAGTTGAATGGTTAGTTTGATATTAATGTTTCACTTAAAACAATCATTCTATACATCAGTACACCTTGAAATCTTATTAAAATATTTTTCAGAAAAAATAGTACCATTTGCCTAATCTATGTAGAAATAGAAGTTACAGTTTAAATTCTTAATTTGGTAGAAATTAGAGGAAAATAAGTTGCATTTCAGTGCATATTGCATTTTTATTTGCCAGACATAACATCAAATTTGTAAATGAATAGCATTTGCATATTCAGGTAGGCCTAATCATCATTTGGGCTACAAAATTTGGCCTAGACCTACAAATGTTCATAGTCTGAAGACATTCCTAAAAGATAAGAAGTTTGGCATTGCTGGGCGGAGAGCTACGGGACTTGCGCTGGTTCGGGCCCCCATAGGGGAAGACTTTTCTCATGGAATTTTGGCCAGTATCGGACCGGTGCCCACCCAGCATGACGAGGCATTTGGGTAGCTACAATAAGTAGCAGCTCAGTGGTTGATAAAACCAGCTATAACGGCTGGGGGACTCGACATGCTGACCACAAGACACTCCTACTCAGGCAGGATCAACTTCTGCTTCTGTTATTAACACATGCGGATGTTTAGGTCAGCAGCCGCCTCTTAGGCCGAGGTCTTCTAGGCCTTTCACACATGGAAAACAATATTTTTGAATTAGATTTGTTCGACAAAAATGTTTCGCAATATCAGAAAATTGTCTTATATTTTTTCAAACCAGTCTAAGTTCTAAGTTATAGGCCTATGGCCCAATGCAAAAGAAAGTAATTATGATAATAATAATAATAATAATAATAATAATAATAATAGTAATACTAATAATAATAATAATAGTAGTAATAATAGTAGTAATAATAATAGTAATAATAATACTAATAATACTACTAATAATAATAATAATAACAAATGACGGGAAAAGTAATAGTGAAATTGAGAAAATTATTAGTGAAGGAAGAAAAGTAATTGCAATCTTAAATTCACTGACATGGATTAAAAATATTAACTTATAGGCATACGTAAGTCCAAGACGGTGATATTTAAATCATTAAGCCTAATAGGCCTTCAAAGTGTTACCAGGAATTCAGGTAAACAGCAAGCAAAAAAAAAAAAAATAAATATATATATATATATATATTGACAACAGGGATGAATTTTTGACGAAGAGCATCAAGAAAACCAAGAAAGGAGAAATTTCTGACCAGAAAATTCGAGAAATAACGAATGTTAATCGTAATAATGGAGAAGTAATGTAAGAACGAAGATTGAAATGTTATGGATATCTAAAGGCGACGGAGAACAACATAATTCAAAAAATGATGGTGGATTGGAATGCTGAAGGCTGGAGGAGGGGTGAGAACCCCAGGGAACAGTGGATGGATGAAATCAGAAGACACATGATCAGCAGACCTGAAAGAAGAAGATGCCGAGGATAGGAGTAAAATACATTTGGACTCAAGGTTATCTACTACAATGTAGAGCCAAATAAAAAAAACAATAGACCTAATAATTATAATAAAAAATGGGTTTATTTTACTTTGTAGAGTTATGATTTTCTCTGCCACTCAACCAGGTAAAAAAAAAGTAAGTTACAAAAGTTTATTGTTTCACTTAATTACAATAAACAAAAACATTACACGATACATGTACAATATAATTATTATTTAGAATATATTTTGATTTAGTCAAAATTTAACGAAAGAAATATACATTCTACAAGATAAAAACGTGGAAAAAAATATACTATTAATGACATACAAAAAATTTAGTTCTGGAGAAAAATTGATTACAGTAAAAGCTCCTCTTATTCGCGGTTCCCTTTTTCGCTTTTCCATTATTCGCGGGTTAAAAAATTGCGACACAGTTCCTGTATTCGCGGCAAAAAAGTTCTTTATACTCGAAGCCATTCGGTATGTATAATTATTGCAAATTAATGCATGGGCGGTTTTTTTTTTTACCGCAGGCACATGTCAAGGCGGATTTTATAAATAGTTATTCAGTGGACAAATTGATATCAAAGTAAAACAAACCTTATTGTCACTAAGCCTAAAGTTCATTGTTAAAAGCCACTACTGCTGCATTTCACGTGGCGCTATGTCCACGATCTGTGTTTTATTGTTTCAACTTATTTGTTGCAATAATTTTGATTGAACATCACGCGTCTCTTCTGCTTTGTTGCCAATTTATAATCTCTCATTAATTGATTTTATTTTGATAATTTTTATTTTACTTTGGAACCTAGGAACGTATTCCTTATAACTTACACGCATACAAATTACCATTCCATACTCGCGGTTTCTGTAATGGCGGGGAAATTTACGGAACATATCCCCCGCGAATAAGGAGCTTTTACTGTATTTAACAAGTAATTGTATAAGCGTGATTTAAAAGTGTAAGTGTGTGGCAACTCTTGATATCCTGAGGGAGGGAATTCCCTTAACGGTCAGAAGATACTGTGAAAGAAGTAGAATAAGACGAAGTGCTATGGAGAGGGATTGTTAACAGACTGTTATCTTGTGACCTAGTGTCAATAACTTATTAAGGTAAGAAGATACTTCTAAAAACAGATTGTTCGAAATTTTAGCTGACAATAATCTACGTGTACAGCAGATTTTAATATGTAAGCCTACATTTTCTATAGAAGAAATTTGATTTTAGTTCGAATCAATAACACACAATCAGAATGAACCGGAATTAACACAAGGATGTGGCCTCTCGCCCTTGCTCTATTATATCATATGGGCTACATATATAAAATACTTAAAGATTGGCGACATTTGAGACGTGGTTCTATTCAAATTTAACCTGAAAATAAGCTCAGTTTTTTGCAGATGTTTTGGTAATAATAGCTCCAACATAAAAACAAATTTACAGTAGACTCTATTCTGTACACAAATTTTAATATAGGCCTAATTGTAAAAAGGTAGCGTACAATATGGAAATAAATATATAGAACACTAAAGTGATGGCCTTTTGTGGGAAATGCCGGTACCTTATAGCCTACATAGCAAAATTATTTTAGATGTGAAATTTTAGAGCGAGTAAATGAATTTAATTTCTTGGGTTATAATTTAACATTTCAAAGATGAAGCTGATAAAGCAAAGAAAATCACAAATTTCACAAAAAAAAGCAGAGATAGCCTAATTAATTGTAGGCCTATTATGAAACCATGTTTAGTACAAAAGAAAAAAATATTACGGCTTTATAAGGTCCTTATAAGACCAGTATTAAGATATGGCAGTGGAGCAAGGACAAAGAGTAAATTAAAGTCGAATAACAGAAACGATTTATGCGCCGTACAGCAGGCTATACAAAGTGGAAACATAAAAGAAACGCGGAAATTATGGAAGAGTTGGATGTAGAACCCATTTTCTACCATATACAAAACTACCAGAACAACTTGAAAGCCCATCTTCAACAAATGCATTCTCAGAATTCCAAAAGCTCTTCTTCGTTACTATCCTCAAGGCAAAAGATCGGTGGGACGTCCAATAAAAGCGCCGATCGTAACAGGCCATATGGACGTTGGGAAGATCTCCAAATTAGGTCCCTGAAAAATAGAACATAACAATTAATTGAAAAATTGCATTCATATGAATTAGAATAGCTATACAATTAGAAATCTTATACCTAGTTATTTAAGCGTATTCATCAGGGGCTCTGTCACTTACGTGACTGAAACACTTGTTAAAAAAAAAGTAAAGTGATCCCACAACAGGCCTCGAGACCCTTGGGGTAGTAGGAGGTTATGGCTCCCACTTTTTCTAGACAATTGGCACTTTATGTCAGCCGGGTTGTCAGCCCTGCGTGACGGCCGCCTTTACCCCAAGACCAAGCGTCTGGTACTCATTTCAGTTAGAGGCTGAATCGACCCCAGGGCCATGGCGCCGCCAGAGGGTTTGGGTCAGTTTAAAAATCCTGACCCCAACGGGACTTGATCCCTCGACCCTCCGGCTTGTAGCTCAGTGCCTTAACCACTACGCTACGGCGTGCCCCCGAAACACTTGTTAATGAATTACAAATTAAATAAATCTGAATTCTAAGGAAAATGTCGCAAGCCCACAGATATACAACTAATATTGAAATTAAACCAATTTTAACATATTGGAATATTAATGGATTCGACATCTCAACACCGAAGTTGACCTAAGATTGGCTATAATTTTAAATAAATTAAAGCTTTATGTAGGTACACAGTGGGATCGCAAACACAATGATGATGTCATTAAGGAACTACTTTTAGAACCAGTCATTAAATACACACATGAATACCAGAACAACTGGACGAATGAGTTCAGGTAGAGTTCCCAAGGCCATGCTTCGTTATTGTCCAACAGGGAAGAGATATCTGGGCTGTCCAAGGAAACGCAGCATACATAGTTCATCACTGAGATCGTAACATGTCCGTAGGCCTAAGACTCGGCTGGATGATGAAGAAGAAGAGAATCTCCAAATTATATCCCTGAAAAATAAATAAGTATAAAAGTTACCTTAAATGTTGCATTCATAGAAACTATAAAATTAAAATAATTAGGCCAAGATATTTAGGCCTATTCATCAGGAGCTCTGTCACTTATGCGGTTGTACTGTTAAAACACTTCATATATAATGAATTACAAACTAAATGAATCAAAATTCTAAGGAAAATGTCGCAACCAGACAGATCTACAACTAATTTTGAAATTAAACAAAACAAAAATCTTAAGAAGGGGAATTACAAAATGGATCGAGAACTCAAGACTAAGAAGATGAAAGAGTGACTGAGATTTGAATAAATTATTTATAATATTTTAATAATTATTTATAATATCTATAGGCCTATAACAGTATAAGACAAAACATTTGATTGACTTTTCTTCTCTGTGTGTCAAACAATTTTTTTTGGTAGATATTGACGAGTTTCAGTTTTATCAATGAAAAATTTTGGAAAAAGTTCTGTCGTTTTTAACTGTAAGACAGTGATTGTGGTAACTCTATTGTGCAAGAGTTAAATTTCTTACATTAAAGCATGTGATGTACAAAGGCCATGTCCAAAAAATATTTGCCTTTTTAACTGCAAGGCACTAAAAGCAGCGCCAAAGCTCCCATTTAAACTATAGGAAAGTAAAGCGTATGCATGTGTTAATTTTAGAGGTAGACGATCATCCTGTGCGCGTAGGGGTGATGTGTCGGTTCCAGCAGCCGTTATAGTTGGTTTTCTCAACGATGAACCGTTATTTATTATACCCATCCAAATTCCTCACAGTGCTGGGTGCTAATTTAAAGTAGGCCTACTATCACCCGCATCATCAGTTGCACTCACTTCAACATAAAAATATAGGCCTACCCTGTATTTGTATGATTATGGTCTAATACAATTTAAAACTAACAATGTCTAATATAAAGTGACGTGTTATTTATGGTCGAATTTCGACCACTTGGCGAACACTAGTTTCAATAAATATCTCGTTCAGTCTTTCACCATTATCATTTATTTTGTCCTCACAAAGGTATCTATAGTGTTATTTCTTAACTTTTTGCCCACCCTGTCGTTTAAATCACCTGCCAAATAACCTCTCTTGAGTTCTCTATTATATTTAATTCACAATTTTAACTTATCAAAAACTCAATTTCTGATGCTACATTCTCATCACTGTTTATTCCATAAACACACAGAATAACAATTTCCCTTCGAGAAATGCATAATTAAAGTCAAAACTACAATCTACAGAATTTTATTTTTTAAGATCTTCACGACGTTCTAAATTAGACACGATTAGGAAGTGTATTATCCTAGAAAAAATGAACTTTGACGAAATAATTATACAATTTGTGTGAAATAAACAATTACAATGGTTTGGACACGTGAAGAGGATGAATGAAGATAGATTTTCGAGTGGGTTCTAAATGATAGGAAAAGAAGAAGGAAACCTAAGAGGTCATGGATACAGGGAATTATGAAGTTCATGAAGGACCGGGGACTGCAGGATTGTGACCGGAAGGATAGAGATGAATGGAGGAGAGAATCGAAACTTAATATAGGGTACACGAAGATTTATATTGGATTACATTTAAAACATGTATAAAAATAATAATAAGCAAGCAAATAAAGAAAATATAATACATAATTTTAAAAAATAATTAGGCTAAATGAAAAAGCAAATTAAACAACTTTATAATTAATCAACAATTTTCTTATATTTCCTTGGTATAATTTTTAATAATGGCCTAATTTAAATGAATAAAGTTCACAGCACTTTTTTAATTTTCATTTGATATTACAAAATGAGCCCTATCATCCTGCCTAGAATATGCATTATATTTTAATATACGATTCAGTAAAAAGGTAGTATCTTTGCTGCAGTTCGGAATTATTACAAAGTTATACTTATGATATACAAAATAGGTCTGAATGGCACAAAGAGTAGGGTGTGAGTAGGCAAATAGGTTTGGGATAATTTTGAAATTCACAATGTGTTAAAGCAAGGAGATGTATTATCTCCTCGACCAACCTATTCAATGTAGTATTAGAGCATGCCATTAAATCCCTAGAGAATGAAGTAGGCCTACAACTCAATGGTGTTAATAGGCCTTAAGCTGTTAGTTTATATGCTGATGACGTAGAATTATTAGGTGATAGAGAAGATATAGGCCTACTATGCGCTAACATGTACACACTGTTGAGAAACACAAAAAAATTGGTACTGGACGCAAACATCAATAAAACTAAGTAGTTGTTTTTTTTTTTTTTTGATCCCACAACAGACCCGGAGGCCCTTGGGGTAGTAGGAGGTTAGGGCTCCCACTTTTTCTAGACAATCGGCACTTTATGTCAGCCGGGTTGTCAGCCCTGCGTGACGGCCGCCTTTACCCCCAGAACAAGCGCCTGGTACTCATTTCCGTTAGAGGCTGAGTCGACCCCAGGGCCATAGTGCCGCCAGAGGGTTTGGGTCAGTTTAAAAATCCTGACCCCAACGGGACTTGAACCCTCGACCCTCCGGCTTGTAGCTCAGTGCCTTAACCACTATGCTACGGCGTGCCCCCTAAGTAGTTGTAGGCCTATGTTCTCACATAGAAATATCCCTATTAAATAATGGAAGCGGACAGTTAATGACAAATGAGGGAAATTTTGAAGAAGTGGCTGAATTCAAATAAACTTACCTAGGAACAATAATTAGGCCTATAATTGGAACGAGATGTAGAAATAAATTAAATGTAGGCTCAATTCTGGAAATGCATGCTATTATGCATTAGACCTACATAGACTCTTTGTCCTCTTAACTCCTTTCAAAAAACATTAAACTGAAAATAGCCCAAATAAAACTGTTATTCTATCAGTTATATTAGGCTATATTGAACGAAACGGACTCTTACTTTAAGCAAGGAAAGTAGATTACTAGTATTTGAGAATAAGTTTCTTAGGAAAACTTTTGTCCAGAGAGACATGAACAGACAGGTGAATGGAGAAGACTACTTAACAGTAAGCTACATTATCTTTAGGCCCTACAGGAACCACGTAGGTTAGAACAGCTAATTGTTGTAGATTGCAATGGACAGGAATGTAGCACGTTGGGGGAATGAAAGAATGGAATGGAAGCTACTTACAAGAAAACCAAAGACCTAATACGAGGCATTCGATTTCAGTCAATAGTTGGTATCCAGAAATCTCGAGATCGATAAGATGAGAAAGGTATCCAGAAATGGTGCTGCAGATGAAGTGCGGCGTATATCAAGGATTTTGCAACGTATAGTTGACTTGATAAGATAGCCTAATATCAATGAAGTTCATAATGTCGACAGTAATCTAAGTATTTTTAGTGACGTGATAGCAGAGTTGCCATTACTTACCGAATGCACTAGTAATAAAAGTCCTATTATTAAATGTAAGATCCTTAGACGGACACCCTATATGATAAAAAAAATAAGTAGGTAATTACTTACGTTGTAGCAGCATCTCCTCAATTACGGGTGTTAACTGCACCAGGCCTAGCAGTTTGGCGACCTCTACTCCATGGAGCAGCTCCCGACCCACGTTCTGTAGTGTTGGGACTGTCATTAATAGCTTGGACAGTCGAACCGCAGGGTCCCGTTTGTTAGCTGTATGCCCGCCTAGGCTGGCATACAGCCGGTCCCTAATCGATTCGACTGTCTCAATATCTGACAGTCCTGTGGCATCTGGAAAGCACAAAAGTAATTTCAATTAATTGAATGGCAACCAGAACAAGGTCGATGAGATGGGAGAACGTTATAGGCCTATAGGGAACACATTAGCTGTTATTGTCGGACCATTGGACCTGTGCACCTGTCGTCGTTTGTAGAAAAGTTAACGCCTACACTCCATTCCACGCGCTTTTCTCCCAACACGTGAAACAGCAGCCACCAAGCTTTCCAAATAAAGTTGTTGCTAAACATCCTCCAAACAGCGTTAATATTGAATAATATAAGATTATTACTTTTTTATAGGGAACATATTGACAAGTTTGTTTCTCTTACTGTTATTTGTTTAATAACATATGTTCGACCACATCTTGCCACAGTATTCATGTTTACACTGGAATGCAAGTGCTAATAATCTGTTCCGCAAGAAGGTTCAAAATTACGAATAGTGGGAGAGAAGAAAGAGAGAGATAGGAATTCAGGAATGGAAATTATTTACCGAGGGAGAAGAGGAAATAGGGTTTAGTTCGCATATCTTTACGGGGTCACAGATCCAATACCCCTTCAGAGTTACGTTACAGTTGTAATGCAAACAAAGCAGATGTAATCTAGCTACATTTTTGTTGCTGTTTAACATTTTTACCTTTCAGCGTGTGAGAAAACGCAGTTCGCACTCTTAGCACTCGAAATAGTGTAAATAAAAATAACAAAAGTATGTATTATCTATCACATCTTTATATAAGATATAAAAATTCATCCTGCGTATGTTTTTGTTTTATAGACTTCTATACCACTCCACTAATCTTGGGGCGAGAATTTATACAAAGCCTACAGGTTTTCAGGAAGGCCTACATAGTGTTTAGTCGCGATCTATTATGTTCTAAAACTGCAGGTGTTGGAATTCACCTGAAACGAAAACTTCAATATCGTTGTAGCGGACGCAATTTTCGAGTTTTCTCAATGAAAATCAGTATATCCTATTAAAATAAACGGAACTAGGCATTGTCCAAAAATAAGCGTTATTCAAATGTTACAAGCGGGGATTTACCAGAAACCGAAAATTAATAATTGACTCTAGCACCGCTATATCTTGTTCGTCACAATGGAAAGGTCCTACAATATAGCCTAATTGAATTAAACAATAATAGGGGCCCATTCATTTATTTAGGCGCAGCAGATCATTAACTGGAGTCTAATCAGTTAAGTGCAGGAACCTTAAAAAATATATATATAATTACAGTTCTAATACATTAAATAATTCATAGTTTTTTTTCTGCTTGGAGTAACGATTCATTGTGGATAAAGAGTGGAGAGACAGATTTGAAACACCTTGGCCTTTCCTTAAGAAAATTTTCTGAAAATCATCTGGATAACGAAATAACGCAGAATAGACTTGACATAGGTTAGAAGCATTATTTTAGCAGTTTATATGTATAAAGGGTGTTTCTAAATTATTAGCGCAAACTGAAACGATTGAAAGTATAGGCCTACTATAATAGAATCAAAAAACTTCTACGTAGTAAAAATTGGTCCGCAAACGAGCCGTTTGCGAGATTAATAAAAATGTGTGGTTACACGCCACCACTGACGATATTAAGAAACATTGCCCTAATTAGTGGAAATTAACTTTAAATGTGGACTTTTTCGTTTAATCCGCATCCTATATTGCCTGAAAATTCACTCGTAACTTAACCTATTAGGCTAAGGAAATACAATTATTACTTTACCATGGGATATACTGCCATAAGCCTGCGTATTAACAGCTGTTAAAGGAGGTGTTCAAAGTGTTGTCCATTCAGCCGGTTGCAATAGGCCTAATGGACTCGTCTCTGCAGTGAGTTACGAATACCACCGGGTCATCTCGGAATTTTTGATAAGCTATGACGTTAGTGGCGGCTCTTAACCGCATAGCCTATTCGCAACAATAGCCTAAATCTCAAACACGGTTTGTTTGCGGACCCATGTTTAGGCCTACGGGAACATTCTTTAGGTTCTATTACTGTAGGCCCTACCTTTCAACCGTTACAGTTTGCCGACATTAAATTTGATACACTCTGTATGTTTCTTGAGTTTTCAGCTTCATGGATTCAAGGTTGGCCTCTGGCCACTGATTGCGACGTTTCTATATGATCCTATATAGGCTATCATTATCAAGGAACATATCATTCCTTGAACCTATCATTTCTTGATGTTATGTGGGATCATGTCGAAAGGTCGGAATCAGTAGCCAGACGTGGAATCCCAAGAAACATTTCATAACGACCCATACACTGATACAGGCCTATATGTACATGTACCTACAAAAATCACAGAATCGAAACTAGCAACCATATATAGCCTATAATTCTTCTGTACGTGTGTTTATCACCGAACTCTTCCAGACTGGAACGATTTTCAAGAAAATTGTTGTATGTGTCTGATTGGGTCCCTCAATGGATTAGATTTACAAGTCTATCTTCTAAAACCATCACATTTGTCTATTTTTCACAACGAAACCTAGTTTATCTTATTAGAATAAACCGAGGTAGATATTTTCCAAAAAAAATAGCGAAATTCGACAATTAGAAGTGGAGGTTTACTTAAAATCCGAGAGATTTTTTTGCGAACTTATACAATAATATCTATTTTGGTCTTAATTAGCGAATTTTATGGAAAATAAGTAAATTATACTTTTATCGTCTGGCCATGACACGAGAATTGAACGTTCGGACAGGACAACATCTGCCGGGTTCGCAAGTATAGTTCTATAGGATATGGTTGTTCGTTTGGATTATTTTACTGTGATCCTCCCACTACTGAGAACATGTAATAATAAAATTACTTACGTGGGTCGAACAAGATGATAGCCTTGAGGCACGCGAGCTCAGCGCTGTCCGGCTGTAGTTTGCGCAGAGGCTCGACAAGAACATCCATAATCTTTGAAGACAGGGACGGTACGTCAACATCGGACCAACGTGGGGCGGAGTCTGTAACAATCATTTGTTCAGTTTATTCTTCACAAAGTTCCTCAATGACAAGCGAACAACACTTGAAAACAAAATAACTGACATTCTCTAACAAAATATTTAATTAGTAATATTTTAATGACTTGCAGCACTGTGAGGTTTACTTTTACCTATAGAACGTTTAGAATTTATGTATGTTATGCATCAACCGGTTAAGCGCCATTTTTTAAGCAGTTGTAATATTGATGCCTTCGGTTGCACTACCTCATGATCTTTATAAGATGTCAGATACAATACACAGTTAAGTTTCATAGACAGAGGAGGGCAGGGCATGTTACACGAATGGGGAATGAAAGAGTGCATGGAATACTTCCTGCAGGAAAACCGTAGGGAAAACGCCCGGTTGGTATGACTATGAATGGATGGGGAGAATAACTCACTGACGGAAGTGGATTATACAGAAGTTGTATTATGAATATATTCTATGGATACGGCAAGTGAGTGACGTGAGTTAGTTAGTCTGTTAAAATTCTAACATTCTATAATTAAATCATTTAATATTAGAGCTAACAACAATGATTAATCATATCAATATTGAAAATAATACAAATAATTATAATACTATTAGCCCTAATCACAGAAATAATCCAACGATAATATTAATGAAAATAGGCCTAATAAAATAATAATAATAATAATAGTAAATATAATAATAATAATAATAATAATAATAATAATAATAATAATAATAATAGGACTACCAATAATCTATAGGCTATATTAATACGCGAAGAAAAAACGTTTTACCCCGATATAAGCACTTTCGTCCACGGAGGAGTGTGATATTTGGCATAATTAAAATTCATATAGATAAGGAGTGTAGAAAAATAAAATTTATATCTAATATGAAGGCCTATTACGAATAAATTAAATTAAAACAAAATAAAATTAATTGCCTCAAAGGAATTTTCATTTTGTTTAGGTTCATACTGAAAGTGCATTGTTGCAAAAATAAAATTGTTCAGCAGCAATGTGAATTGACTTACATTCGTGTATTTATTATTAGTGATTACAATTTATTATTTTTACATTTAAATTAAACGCTGTCTAATCTTGGTTTCAGTAATTTCATTATGTAAGTAATTTTTTTATTAAGACTACATATTTGCACCTACTTCCATTATGCCTCGGCATAGAACATTGACGGTTGGTTGGAGTGAGAGACAAAGAAGAAGGGATACTATATTCCCGTGCACATAATAATAGGCCATATGCCAATTTCAAGTAGTAGGGGCCTATAAATTGTAGGGCCTTATATAAATGTCAAATGACGCGTTATTGTTTTTTAAATATGACTAAGCCAAGCTATACCACATATTCGTATTTTTAAAATAAATGCGACAATTAATGCATAATGACGTATTCGTGACAAACATAAAAATGTAGGCCTAATAAATTGTCGATCGAATTCCGACCGCTGGACGACGACTAGTATAGGCCTATTAATTTCCTATAAGGACTGTAATTTTAACCAGAGTGTCTCTATGGACCAGAAACATTTAATTTTGAATAGAAAAAATATTATTCGACACTATAGTCGCAAAGAATGCAAAATTAGGCCATAAGAAAAAATTGAGGACCATATGACATAGGTAAAACATATGCACTCAAAAGTGAAAAGAAAATAATTCTATCTAGACATTCATATTGATATTACCAAACGAAGGATGTACTTTCATGTACATATTAAAAAATTAACTCAAATAGGCTTACAAAACAAATAATGGAACTCTACAAAAATAAATCAAAGCAACAGTGGTTACTATGAAATGGATTGGTGAAGTAAAAGGATTTAAAACGAGCAGGAATTTATTCGAGATGATATTCTAAACATCCACCACTGTGGTCTCGAGGTAGCGTGCTGCCTTTTTCATGCAGCGGGATCAGGGGTTCGATTCCGAAGTTGGGACAATCATCCTAAACGGTTGGTTTTTCCGTTTTTTTAATTTCCTCTCCTGTAAGAAAAATGTCGGGTAGCTTTTAAAGCCAAAATGTTCCCCGCTACATCATCTGGCCATCATTATTATCATCCTTCACCTGTGCGGAAAGCAACGGGAAGCAACCACACCTAGCCTATAATTCCCTAGTAATGCTATAAAGCATAGTATGAAAATTCGATCATTGCAGAGAAGACCTGCCCTAGGATAGAAAACTAGGCCTGTAGATAGATACTCTATAAACACACACACACATACGCACACGCGCACGCACGCACACACACACACACACTTACACACACACACACACATATATATATATAGTATATATATGTTATATATATATATATATATACACACACACATCTTTAGAATTAAGGTGCATAGGTCCTAAGTGGCAAGTTGATCAAGAGGACAAACGAAGAAGAGCAAAACCTGAAGAACATGGACAGATAGAGTGAAAGAAAGACCATAGCCAAAAAATGAGTGGAAATCTGAATTAAAAAAAAAAAAACTTGTAAGTAGGACTACTTAGCTTAATCCTACAAGCGGCTCTTTCACAATAAAAATAATAATAATTCATCCCATTATATTGACCACTTAGTCTAGGAACCAAAATGGTCAAATGAGTTCCTCAAATATTATGCAATGTAAAATTTAAAAAAAAAGTTATGCATGTGAACTATTCATAATAATTCAAAGGTTTGATTTGAAGTTTTCACAATGTTTGTACTTTTGCTTACCTGTGTTGTACCTGCCAATCACACAATCGTTGCCCAATAAGAGTACGCCCTGCCACCATCATGGAAACGTTCTGCCAACCCCAGCAACAAAACGTTCGCAGGTATGAGCTCGCAGGAGTGCCAACTGAATAAACAACAAATAGATCAGGTTAGAAATCCAATATTCATTCCAATTATCAATATGTACATGTAGGGCTATGTATGTTATCTATGTAAGTTATGGTGTGTGTATAGGCATATAGGCCCATACATTTAGACATATATATATATATATATATATATATATATATATATATATATAATATATATCGTGTCACGTTGTTTGTCCACGATGGAATCCTAAACTTACTGAACCGATTTTAATAAAATTTTACACACTGTGTGCAGTTTGATCCAACTTGAGACTTAGAGTAGTTTATAACTAGGCCTAAATTTATTGTCGCATTATTTTTATATTGCAAATTATTTATTTATTATTTAACCAAAGAGTTATAATTATCTGTGGAGTTCCATACAATTTTAACAGATGACGGTGGTAAGGTGTAATTGGTTTATTAATTTAACCAGCTGGCTGTGCTTTTTGTTTGCAACCGCGGAATTTCAATTGAATTACAAATATTGATTATTTCATAATTAAGTGTGTTTGTGTTTGTCTTATTTTTCAATATATTTTATTAATTATGTTCATTTTGTTGTATAAGTATTAGTTTTAAGTAATCTGGCTGAAAGACAGCAACATAATTTAAATTTAACTGGACCGGCAAGGGACTATTGAACAAATGGCGTATCAGTTCTTAGAGACCATGAATGATAAGATATCAAGTCAATTTCCGCAAATTGGTATAGGCCTACGTGGACAATAATCTCACATTTATGAAGGAATATCAATTTATAAAAATATGAAGGTCCTATGGAACGGAATAACAGAAACTGTAAGTAACCTAAGTTTGTTAGATTTAATAATATGCCTAATATTACAGAAACAATCTCCCATGCCTCAATTAAATGAAAAAGAAGATGATTATAATATATCACAAGATGATATTACTATACATAGACTTCTTGATGATGATGATGGGAATCCAAATTGTCAACAAGTTCGTAGATAAAAACGAAAGTAGGCCTATATTGAAATCAGCAAGCCTCCTCAAAATATTGCATCAATATATGTATATAGGCCTAATCCTTATGATACACTTATGGATGACACTGAGAATGCAGACAAACATAAATATCATCTCAAACAACAAAACCACTTCCACATAAACCATCACCCATATTTATACCGGGTGTAGTTAATGTACCAGCCATAAAAAAATTGTGTAAAATAAAAACTTTCTGATTTAGTTTTCTCACATGAGTTTACTACAACATAATTTGTTCGTATATCTTAGCCACAGAAACGCGTGGCCGGGACTTCTATATAGGCCATATTTATATATATAATATATAAATAAATAAAATAAATAGTATTATATATATATATATAAAACTAAGTCGTATTAGTTACACTATTTATAACTCAAGAACGGCTGGGACCGATTTTTTATGATCTTTGATTTGTTGGATTTGTTTCCGCCCGAATAGCAGATAACTATAAAAACATCGGAAAATTAGCGTAAAAGTATTTAAAGGCGATACGACGTTCGCCGTGGCAGCTGGTAGGCCTATATATATATATATATATATATATATATATATATATGTATGTATATAATAGGCCTATATATTATGGAACAGACATATAACCAATAAAATATAAGTTACAAATATATAATTCAATAGTGAGAAGTACTGTCACATATGGAGCTGAAGTTTGCAAATTCAACAAAAACTTAGAACAAAAACTTACGTCGATGGAAATGGATTACTTGCAGAGGGCAACAAGATGTTCAAATTTAGACAAATATAAGAAATGCTGTCATAAGAGATAAAATGAATATTGTTATTCAATAGTAGTTTATATAACTTACAGTAGGGCCTATAAGCAATTAAATTGGTTATGGGCACGTACGACGAATAGACAAGAAGAAAGATGACCCAGGAAACATTGGAATGGTGTCCACCAGGAAGAAGGAGGAGAGGAAAGACCTCGAAACTTGTGGATGCAGGAAATAAGAAATGAAGTGAGAGCAAGAGGACGGGAGGAGTGAGGGAGGGGAGGGAGAGAGGACGAGGGGCGAAGAAAAAGAAAAGGGGAGGCACAGGAAGAGGGGGAAAAAGGGAAAAGGCGGGAGAGAAAGAAAAGGATGAGGAGGAGGGGGGGAGGCGAAACAGGAACGGGAGGAGGAAGAGCAGGAGCAGGAGGAGGAGGAGAAGAGGAGGAGAAGGAAGAGGAGGAGGAGGAAGAGGAGGAGGAGTAGGAAGAGAGAGGAGGAGGAGGAAGAGGAGGAGGAGGAGGAAGAGGGGGGAGGAGGAGGAGGAGAGAGGGGGGAGGAGGAGGAAGAGGAACAGGAGGAGGATGGAGGAAGAGGCTGAGGAGGAAAGCAGGAGGAGGAAGAGGAGGAGGAGGAAGAGGAGGAGGAGGAAGAGGAGGAGGAGGAAGAGGAGGATGATGAAGAGGAGGAGGAGGAAGAAGAGGTGTGGAAGAGGAGGATGAGGATTATTATGTATTATTCATTATTATGTATGGTAATATCATGATTCTTATTATTATGTTTATATCAGTTATTTATTAATTATTGTATTATTATTAATATCATGATTGATTAGTATTATCATTATTATATTAATATCATTATTATTATTGTTATTATTATTATTATTATTATATTATTAATTTTTTTTTTTTATTTATTATTTTTCAGCTATGCCCGATTACCGTCCCGTCGTAGTATATTACATGCATAACATAACAAACATAAAATCAGATAACATAACATACATAACATCACATAGGGCCTATTTGGTTTTTGTTTAGTGTTTGTTTCTCTTCGTCATTGTTAATCACTCATTTTCGTACACTATTGTTTTTATATATTTTTTGAAATGTCTTAAATATTTTTGGTGTATTAGGTCTTTCTCCGTCACAGGCCATGTTCCTTCTTCTTTGCTGATTTTTCTTTCAATTATTTCTAGAATGCTGCTGCCCATGCACAATTTTAAAGGGAGATGCTTCTACATTTTGAATTGATTTTTCTACATGGACAGGTTGCGTGTTTAATATTCTAATACGATAATATTGTAATTTATTTTTTCCATGACTATTTCCATTTCAGTAAATTCTGGAGTTATTTTACATTTATTTTAATCTGTCTTGACTGATGGGAAGAACTTCTTACATGTGGCTCCTTATCTGCGTTGTCCCATTCGTTCTGCCATTTAATGGTTCCTTCTTCTTTTATTTGGGCAACCTATTGAGATTTAGGTATTTTTGTATTTTCTACGCGTTACGCTGGGTTTCTTGTTGCAGGTGTTTTGCCAATTGTTCTGCCATTTATCCCCATTAAATTTCCAAAATGTGGTTTTATCCAGCCGGAAGTGTACTATCCAATTTGTTCCCGAGTTTTTGTATTGTTTGTCTTATTTGTTATGATATATCCCGTTTGAATTGTTTTTAATTAGGTCCAGAGTAATTGACTATCTGTATAAACTGCAACAAGACTTTTTTCAGAGCTTGTTTTGGTCAATATGACGGTATTGCTTCTAGAGCTTTAAGAATTCCTATCTGGTTCAGCTTGATTATTGAGCAAACGATTGGACAGTTTGGCTTTTATGTGTATGTTATAATTTCCGTTTTCAAGATAATTGCAGCAGCCCTACCATTTCTTGGAATTTATACCATCAGTGTATATTTTTATTTTGTAGTTGTCGTTTTTTTTGAATTGCCTCGTCAACATTAATTCTTTTCTGCCGGATGTGGCCACTCCTCCTTTTTGCGTGAGTGTGCGTCAATATTCGTACTGGTCATCGTGTATGGCTTATATAACTGGGGCTGTTTCTTGTATACTGATAGTTACGGGTTTAATTCCAGCTATGATACAAGATACTTCATTGCTAATGTTTTATAGGCTTGGCTATGGTGTGACATTTATAATTCTTGACCTCTTCAGCTTTTTAAATGTGAGTCGGTTGTCTGAAATCTTCTCTCCATAGGGGGCCCCATATGTTAAACATAGCAGAGGCTCCATTGTATATAGTCTTAATGCTTATGTCCTAGGCCCCCATGCATTCTCGCTGCCCGTCTAAACAGGGCAGGAAGGAGGAAGGAGGATGAAGAGAGGGAGAAGAGGAGGAGGAGTGAGTAGTGAAAGGAGGGAGGAGGTGGAAGAGGAGGAGGAGGAGGAAGAGGAGGAGGAGGAGGAAGAGTATGGAGTAGGAGTGTAAGGTGAGAGTAGAGGGAAGAGGAGGAGGAGGAGAGGCAGGAGGATGGTGGAAAGAGAGAGGAGGAGGAGGAGGAGGGGGGAGGAGGAGGTAAGGTGAGAGAGGAGGAAGAGGAGAGGAGAGGAGGAGGAAGAGAGGAGGAGGAGGGGAAGAGGAGGAGGAGGAATGAGGAGGCTGAGGAAGAGGAGGAGGAAGGAGGTAGTAGGGAGAGGAGGAAGAGGAGGAGGAAGGAGGAGGAGGAGAGGAGGAAGGAGGAGGAGCAGGAGGAGGTAGGAGGAAGAGAGGAGGAGGAGGAGGAGGGAGGAGGAGGAAGGGAGGGAGGAGGAGGAAGAGGAGGAGGAGGGAGGAGGAGGAGGAGGGAGAGGAGGAGGAGGAGGAAGAGGAGGAGGAGGAGGAGGAAGGAGGAGGAGGAGGAGGAGGAGGAGAGGGAGGAGGAGGAGGAGGAGGAGGAGGAGGAAGAGGAGGAGGAGGAGGAAGAGGAGGAGGAGGAGGAGGAAGAGGAGGAGGAGGAGAGGAGAGGAGGAGGAAGAGGAGGAAGGAGGAGGAGGAGGAGGAGGAGGAGGAGGAAAGGAGGAGGAGGAGGAAGAGGAGGAGGAGGAGGAAGGGTAGGATGAGGAGGAGGAAGAGGGGGAGGAGGAAGAGGAGGAGAGGAGGAGGAGGAAGGAGGAGGAGGAAGGAGGAGGAGGAGGGTAGGAGGAGGAGGAGGAGGAGGAGGAGGAGGAGGAGGAGGAGGCGGAGGAGGAGGGGGAGGAAGATGAGGAGGAGAGGACGGAAGAGGAGGAGGAAGAGAGGAGGAGGGAGGAGGAGGAGGAGGAGGAGGAGAGAGGAGGAGGAGGAGGAAGGATGAGGAGGAGGAGGGAGGAGGAAGGAGGAGGAGGAGGAGGAGGAGTGAGGGGGAGGAGGAGGAGGTGAGGAGGAGGAGGAGGAGGAGGAGGAGGAAGGAGGAGGAGAAGAAGAGGAGGAGGAGGGGAAAGAGGAGGAGGAGGAAGATGAGGTGGGAGGAGGAAGAGGAGGAGGAGGAGGAGATAGTATGAGTTGGAGTGAGGAAGAGGAGGATGAGAGGACTAGTATTAGAGGAGTGATGAGGAGGAGTATTGATGGATTAGGTAGTAGGAGTAATATTATTACTAATGTATTATTATATTATTTATTATTATCTGTTATTATTATTTATGACTATTATGTCTTATTATTTATACTATTATTATTAAATATTGTTATAAGATAATATATCAATATATCATATTATATGTATTACTTTAGCTGTAATGTGTATTATTTATTATTAATTATAATATATTATTATTATAATTATAATGATTATTATATGATTCTAATTATAATGTATTATTATTGCTAATTATATTATTAGAATTATAATATTATTTATGATTTTTTATTAAAAAATGTTTATTTTTCCAATCTACTGCACATCCAGAATGTCGGGATCCGTGTCCGGGTGGGATCTCTTTTTTAAATTGGCATAAACCTTGTGGCTACACCATTGCATTGGAGTGGACTCAGCCTCTAAAGGTAATGAGTACCAGACGCCTGTTCAGGGTATAAAGACAGCCATAACGTACTGTAGGTACTAATGTTATTTTCATAAATTTAATGTATTTATTGAATGTGTGACTCACCTTGTCGTACACTGGGAGCTCTGAAAACTCCGGCAGACTGTTTGCCCAGTGTACATAACTCGAGGAGGCTGCTCCGCTCATAGAGGTCACCACTTCGTTTATTTTCGCCACTTGCCTGGTGCAGTCAGCGGCAAAATATCTGCCAAATCACATCACAACAATTAATGGGTATTGTAAGGTTATTGGTGCCGTAATTCCAATCTGCGCGTTGAAAACATTCTTAAGGGAATTTAAACCCAATGAGTACGTTTTGTGAATGCTATTTGTTCTTTACATATTGGTAATGTTTCTATGTGTACATTCGAATACTTGGTATGTGTGGTCTGATCGTTTACAGTAAAGATTGCCACTCGGGAAGTAAAAAAATGCCCTCAGACAGTAATAAATGCCATTCGGCCAATAAAAAACTGCCACGTCAGGGGAGTAGGAAATGTACTCCTACAGCAAATTAAAATGCGGTCAGTCAGCAAAAGGAATGCACTCAGACAGCAAATAAAGTTGCCGTCAGACGGCAAAAGAATGCACTCAGACAGCAAAAAGAATATCCTCAGACAACGAAAAATCGTCCTCAGACACTCAGATAGTAAAATCCTGTCCTCAGAGAAGGTAAAGCATGCCGTCGAGAGGGTAAAACAAATGCCCTCATTAATTAAATATATGCCTTCACATAGCAAATAATGCCCTTAGATAGATAAGAAGCCTCAGAAAGTATAAAAGTCCTCAGAAAATTAAAAGTGTCCTCAGATAGCCAACAAAATACTATCATATAGTAAAAAAATGCCCTCACATGACCTTTTTTCAGTTATGACGTTGTTTTACGTGGTGGTGTAATATACAAACTCGGGTCCCGTGAGTTTATTTGCTTTTCGAAGGAACCCGGAATCAGGGACTTTTTACGTCCTGAAAAAATGAATTATGCAGGTAGGTTTGAACCCGGAACCTTGGCAACGATCCCTGAGTAGGCCTCCTTCCCAAATTTATCACGATGCTGGTGGGACCCGTCCTTTCTGGCGAAATTCAAGCGAATTTTCTTCCCCCGTGAGGACTCGAAACGAGGAAAGTCCCGTAGTTGAGCAAGGCAATTGCCTTCACCGTCGGGACAAATTCTTATTTTAACAAATTGAAAATCACATCGTTGATAACAAATTAACTTACCTGATGAAACAGCTGTCCACCCGCACCACGGAGTCCATCAGCTCGTCCTCTCACTTGGTTCGACCTGCGGGGTTCGTCGACGTCTACGAGAGGTCTGTCTCTCTCGTTCTGCACGGCTGTCAAACAGAATACACATATCTTTAAGCCTTAGTCACTTTAACAAAGGTGAATATATTCCCTTCCATCAACTAACAAGAAACCCCTACCATGCATGCCGAAATCTACTTTGAATTTGGATATTCTTTACAACACGTGACGCGACCAAGTTTTCAAGTCAATCATACACCATGAATGCGTCAACCAAAAAGGAAGCGGTTTACATATGGAATCACGGAGTGGCGCCACATCCATACACAATATTAACACACTTAATAGCTAACCTCACTCAATTTAAGCCTCTACCCGTGAAAGAATGCAACGCCAAAAAATAATAGTAGGCCTAAGTTCTGAAATTCTAAAGTATATTGTGTACAGTTAATTAGGAAATCTACTCTGTGTAGCTGCATTGAAACGTCTTGTGTTTTGCTTAGAATATTTGTTAAAAATCAATCGCTATAGCAGCCCGTTCTTCTGCTCGTAAGTATGTATTAATATCCTAAAAATGTATTGAAATACTCGCTAAAACAATTAAACCTCATAGTCAACGGTGGAATTAATTTTAAAAAGGAATCCTAAAAGAAATTTGGAAGAGTTATAAGGGATTAAATGTTGCATCACTTTTGTTAAGACTAGCCGAATTTCTCCAGAGACGTGTTTGTGCTGTACAAGGCGTGTTTGGAAAAATTATCTGCCGTTTTTAATGCAAGCACAGAAATCGAAGCCAGATCCGTATGGCAACCACTGTGGGAGCAAATGGTCTCCCTACGGGTGGTAAAGCGGAATGTAGCGGATGGGACGCAGGTTTGTCGGGTTATCCAATTCAAATTCAAGAGTGTATTACTAGTGCCGTTTAAATGAGATCTTTGACGAATATTTACGTTGCAGTTTAAAATGCAGTTTTTTGGCAGGCTTGAAAACGTCACAGGAATTTCAAGGTAGGTTTGACATGAATTATACGGTGATAGTTCCTTGATAGTTTAACCTCTCCCCTACGTGCACTTTTCTCGAGATTAATGCACCGGACATAGAGTGGCATAATCTGTCGGGAGAGGGATCTTATCAAGGGATCAATAATAAGCCTACTTTTATACCACACAGGTCATGGAGGGTTCACGGAATGAGTGATAGCTGAAGTCAGGACACCTCCGGGCAACACAATCTAGACCAAACACACTGATTTCGACTGAACATGGCGAATATGCTAATGCTTATGATGGCCGGATGATTCAGTGATAATTTGTTCCTTAAGTTTCTTGTACATTGTCTTGTGTACCGGAAGGTGAAGATAGTTGAAAATAAATTTCTTGTGAATGTTGTCATGAGAGATGACAGCAAAATGGATAAAGGTAACGAACCGTGAGTTATGGGAAACCCATTGATGATACAGATAGATAATGAGGCGCTTAGAGCAAAATGGTCCATTCCAAATATGTGAAATCTTGGTTAGGCCAATAGGCTCAATGGATTGCGTCAAAATATATATTTTTCAATCTTCAAATTAATTTAGATATAACAGACAAACTCAGGTCTGCAGTTAGAACTTCTCACTAAATTCATGAGTATCCCCGATCAGAGCACAGGAATTTTTCCTTTAAAGTTTATTTGTCCGACATGTGTGTGAGTTTCAGGTTTAAGAATTTCGTGGTGTTTTGTTCTCAGTTATCATAGGGTACTGCGCTTTCAGGCCGCCCTCGACTTTGAATCATGTCAGGAGAGAATGCTAAAAGGGATAACAAAATTCGATGGTTTGGACAAAAAAATATTTATAGGCCTAATAAAACTAATACAAATGCTTAGAGTTTTATAAAGTTGTTCTTTAAAATAAATAAATTAACCCTTTTTTATGGCCGACTATGAGGCACTTATGCAGCCTGCTTAGTCAGTAGTACGGCACCTGTTTCTGTTCTCTTGTCTATGACACAGGCTTCTGCCGTTCTGAAACATGGTAATCAAATGTTGTAGGATGAAAAAAAAGTATTAAATCATTTTCTTACATGTGTTCCATTTCCACGTATAGGTAGGCCATTCTAGCATCATAGCTAACTTCCAATTCTACTGTAAACAAAACTTGCATGAGGTAGGCATATTACTCCGCCGACCATCTGTTCAACGAACCGTGATTGCTTATTTTACCAACCATATGATTGAATTGTCTATGGAAAATGGTTACTGATAGAAACTTTCTTTCTAGATTCGCATTAAAAGATTCATGATGAAGTTCGTTGATGTCCGTAGGTAAAAATTTCATAATTTAAATTTTAAGATTTAATTTTTTTGTTAGGTACCTCTTATTTTACGGAGGAAATAAGACTGAAGATGGCATACCAGTAAGGAGTTACCAATAATTAGGAACATTCATCCATTTCTTATTAGTTATGACAACAAATTGCCAGAGGAAGTTCGGGTAGCATGGACCTCTTCAGTTGGTATTAGCCCTCAATTAGAAGATTTTCCTCGAAATTTACAAATGGAGCTTCGTCGGTGATGCATAACGCCGTCCAATTATTAAATATAATTGAAAGAATAAGACTAACCAACAGAAATTTGGTTATTTTGTACAACTAGATCAAATAAGCTATCATTGTACAAAATAAAACAAAAAATGATAACAGGCCTATTTGGTCAAAAAAATGCGTATTGCAATGATACGTTAAAGTTCCTGTATGTAGGGTTTTCCACGTCTGCCAAAATAGTATTGTTGGTATAGTCATTCAAAAATATTCTCTGCAGGAGGAGGAAAAGAATTACGAGCCTCTCTGTTGTGCTACACGTGACATCATATGGCGTACCTGTCAGCGTCCTCATGTCCCATTCCCCTCTGAATTCCGTTGATAATAGTGTCACGTGTTCTATTCCTGCATAAACCATGAATGCAGTGCCCTCCGTCAACAACTGCGCTTACTCCTTAACGGGTAATAGGGCAATTTTGTTAGAAAAGTGTCTTTATGTGAGATTGATTTATTTTATGTTTTTTTTTAAATAATATTTAATATGCCTAAAAGTATTTCACCCAACAACTTTGCCAAGAAGCTGGAAAGCCGATTTAAAAACAAAAAAAAACGTTAGCGAAAGTATTAATTAGACCTATCACATAAAATCTTTATTAAACATAGGGGGTGAACTCAATTGCCGGAACAGCGGCTCGCGAGTTGCCATTGCCATATTCTTTCAAGAAATAGCCTATAGAGATAATATTTCCATGTCTGCCACTCAGTCTACGGCCGTCAAGTGGCAACAGCATTCCTATAAAGCATTAAGATTTTATAGACATGAAAACCTTCTAGGCTATAAGTTAGGCAATGTTTTGTTTTTTCAGGGTCAAAGCATTTTCTGGGAAACCATTAAATTATAAATATGTTTTTATTTTTAAACTGTATGTATGAAAAGAGACCTGGCTGAGGAATTGAGTATATTTTTAAGCTTACTCTTATAATAACAAACTATATGTACCTGCAGGCGTTACGGAGGCTTCTGCCTGCATAGAACGTCTAAAAAGACCTTTGCAGCCATCGCAAGTGGAGGAACCGTAGTGTCTCCCCGTGGCGCGGTCTTACAAAGTCACAGTTTACGCTGGTTGGAGATGTACTTAAACACACACCACAATAATAATAATAATAATAATAATAATAATAATAATAATAATAATCAGTAATGATTTGGGGGCCCTGCTTGTGAATTACAAAATAAATATATGTTTTACAAGATAACACCGTAACAAAAAAAAAGATTAAATCAAATAAATTATGGATGATGGAAGTGTTAGCATTGAAGGAACATGCAGTACCGTAGATCTGCTGAAATGAGATAGTCCGCCTATATTCAAAGGACTGCAGAAACACACTTGCTAGATCAATAACATATGAAGTCGTGTTAGAAGATATTAGGCCAACAACCGGGAAATTCTAAACAAAATTTCTGATTATATAGCCTATATCAAGGAAGAGCAACCTCGTCATCAAATGTAGATCACAGGATACCCAAAAAAATGTTAAAGCTATCAAGCTTGCAGGACCAAAAAACCCAGGAAGGTCCACCTCAAGACTTTGGGTGGGGTTCATCTTGAGGCCGAAACAGGTCAACAAAATGGCTTAAATTCGTGACTTGGACTATGATATTGAAAGCTTACAAGTCCAGAGAGATTAGCAGAGTACGGTTATACAAAACATTAGAAAGACTGCACTTGCTACGGCATTGAAGCATGGGTTTTGAGGAAAGGCGAGCAGAGAGAGGATCATTTCTAGTGAAATGAGATAAGGCCTATAGCAGGTTACATCAAGTGGATTATGTACAACCGCCAATGTGAAGCCTGGAAGGAAATACGTTTAGACCAGTTATTAAATACACAGGCACTATGAATACCAGAACAACAACGAATGAGTTCAGATAGAGTTCCGAAAGACACAAGACACCACTTCGTAGGTACAAACAGGGAAAGATTCTCTAGGAGTCCAAGAATGCATGTCGATCAAAATTCACAGTGAAATTGTAACAGGCCAATATGCGGAAGCTTGTATGGGCCAGCTGATTTTTTGAATAATAATATAACAATAATAGCCTAATAATATAGCCCAACAATAATAATCCTAACATATAATGAGGTATAATAATATAATAATATATAATAATAATAAGAATAATTAATAATAATAATAATCATAATAATAATAATAATAATAATAATAATAATATATCGTAGTAATATAATAGAATAGTAGTGATGATGATGATGATGATAAATAATAATAATAATAATAATAATAAAATAATAATAATAGTACTAATAATAGTAATAATAATAATAATGAAGAAAGATAAAAATATCCCCCTACAGACCTTACAAGGTCCTTGGGGTAATAGACCTATTATGAAGAGGCTGCCACCCATTTAGAGAATCAACACGTAGTGAATCGGGATTTGTCAACCTTGCGTAACGACAGACTTTACCCAAAAGAAAGCATGGGGAACACATTCCGTTAGAGGCTAGTCTACCTCAGTGCCGATAGTCGGCCCAGAAAGTTAGGAAAAGTTTAAAAAAATATGAAGATTGCGGGAATTCCCATCTTTCTAGCTTTCAGGTTATAGGCTAATAATAATAAAATAATAATAATAATAAATAATAAAATAATAATAAATTAATATAATAATAATAAATTAATAATAATAATAAATTATAGTGACAATACCAATAATAATATTAACTAGAATAATAATAATAATAATAGGCCTAAAGAATAATAGTGTCAGTAACATAATAATTAGTGATCAACAACAAAAAAAAACAGGCCCGGAGGCAACTGGGGTAATAGGAGTGGTTAAGGCTCCCACTTTTATTGACCATCGCACTTTATGTCAGAAGGGTTGTCACCCTGCGGACGCCGCCTTACCCACTGAACAAGCGTCGGTACTCATTTCGTTAGAGGCTGATTCGACCCCAGGGCGGCCATAGTGCGCCGAGGTTTGGGTCAGTTTAAAAAATCCTGAACCCCAAACGGGACTTGAACCTTCGACCCTCGGCTTGTAGATCAGTGCCTTATCCACTAGCTACGGCGTGCCCCCACAATAATAATATTAACTATAATCATAATATACTAATAATAATATTAATAATAATAATAATAGTAAACAATCTAATAATAGAACAAAATAATAATAGTAACAATATTAATAATAGTAGGCCTAAATTAATATTAATACTATTAACAAATTAGGCTAATATAGTAAAAATAATATAACAAAAAAAGGCTGCTCAAGCTGGATCGGATAATAAAAGGAATGAAGATAGGGCCTATAAGAAACAGAGTTGACTATATAGGCTATCATTGAATGAGAAAAGAGAGAAGAAATTATAGAGAGTATGGTTTAGGGCCTACGATAGGAAAGAATGAATGAAGTAACAAGATTAACCAAGAAGCAGCATTCTTTCAACTTTCAAGCCAAGAGGGTCAAGGAATGTAGAAAGGCCAGTGAAAAATGGACCAGAACAACTATGAGGGCGGGAACTGGCCATTTTTGCCCTAGACCGTGAAGTAATAATAATAAACTCCAAGCGCCGACAGGCCCAGAAGGCCCTTGGCTACAAGCCGGCTGCTATCATCACGTCCACAATGTGTTAATAACAGAGCTAGACGATTCATCAAGAAGGTGTTAGGGGTGGTGAATTTGGTCAGCAGGTTCGGGTCCCAAAGCCGTTATATCTGGTCTTCTCACCTGGAGTCGGTTGTTATTGTGCCACCCAAAAGCCTCACGATACTGGGTGGAGGGAACAGGTCCCAACTGACAGAAATTCCATGAGAAATTTCTTCCACCTGGGGACAGAAGTGACGTCAAGAATAGGTCAAATAAGAATGCTTAGGTATGTAAAATATGGGCTGTAACTTCACGGAAAAAACAAATTAAAAATGTTCAAACTTAAAAATGGGAACGGAGAAGAAAGTTTCAAAACGATCAATGCATTAATTTATAAAGTTAATAGGCCTATTTTAAGGGAAATTCACTGAATTCACATCCTAGGAACAATAATTACGTACAGGAATGTGATGCACCAAAGAAATTAAACATGAAGCTCAAGCTGGAATATGCGCCATTAGCATTACAGAGACTAGGTCGTCCCAACTCATTTCAAAAAACTGGAAAAACTATTAAAACTTATTCTCCAGGTATATTAGGGCAATCTAGGCCTATGGTGTGAAAAAACATGGATCTACTTTAGGAAGAAATATTACGAGTTTTGAGATTAAATTTCTTAGTAAATTTTTGGACTAAAGAGAGGATAAACAGAAGCGGGAATGGAGAAGAAGAAGCATACCTAATTAATGAGCTATGATATGTAGATAGGAAATATAATAAGAATAGTTAAGTCTCATAGAATACTATGGGGAGATAAGTGCCATGAATGCGCGAATGAAAGAGAAGAAATGGAAAGCTGCTTGTAAGAACCCAGAGGGGAAAAGGTTCCAGTAGGCAGACCATTTAAGAGGTGGCAGAATAATTTAGCTTGAATTTTAGGGTGATACAATAGGTCTACAGATGTGAGTAGAAATAGCGTTGTTTGGGATAGAGATGTATGGAGAGAAGAGAATTGACCGCGCAGCCATGAACCTAAGCGTTCGAAAGTGCTACGTGGTAAGTAGGCCTATAAATACGCGAGGAGTAATAGTCAATTCACATGATGTGACAATTTTTTTTTGCAAAATTAAAACTTTCGTACGAAACGTAAAACGAAATGATATTAAAAATAAAGTTTAATTATTCAAACAATGATTCAAGGGGAGAGGTGAAGTGAAAATCAGGTTGGTCGACTCCCTAATTTAAACCCTACACTCCACGGCGCAAACAGGCCTACCGCTGCTGCTTGGTCTCTCATCCACACGTGTTTAAATTACAGAGGTAAAGATTGTCCTGCCAATGCCGGGGCTGGATGTATGTAGTTCAGCATCTCGGTCGAACCAGCGTTACAAGTGGTTTTTCAACATGGAATCGTAACTAAGTGTGCTGCCCAAATTGCTTACGATGCGGGGGGCACCGGTCCCATTACTGGCAAATTACATGAGAAACTTTTTCCCCATGCAGACTAGAATAGTGCAAAGTCCCGTAGCTCGCACTAAAAGGCATCTAGCCTCAACCACCGGCTACGGCGCGGGACTAATTTGAACGCAGGAACCCTAAACACCAAACTTATCAAACACTGTTTTTCTATCAAAAATTTGAGTTCAGTGGAAAACTGTTTTTTTTTCAAGCGGTTTTAATTTTTTACAAAGTATTTTAATTGTGCTAAATTTCTAAGTCCACTAACTGAAACCCAACTCACTGAGAGTTACTATTGAAACCCGTAGGTTCATGGCACGCGGAAATAAGCTATGGCCCTACATAGGGCCTAATCTTTACCTGAGCTAATATTTAACAATTAATCTCCTTGTAAATGTACTTCCCTCAAAATCATGGTTATTATGGATTCTCCCACCTCATTCTTGGTTTAACAAACGCCCGTTTTCCCATGATTTTCAAGAGAACAGAAGAGTTCCATTTCCTTTTCAGTCCCTATTATCCACATGTCCCGCCCGCCCCGTCTATGAGACTGTTATATTATATCTGCTTTCTATAAAGACGTGTAGCTCACAGTTAGTGAAAATGTGAAAATCAAATGGAAAACAAGAAAGATTTTAGATCACACAGAACAACAAATTATACGGAGTTCTTCTTTGCTCGTGAGAGTTTGGGTTTACAAAACTGGTTACACTTATAACTATTAGACCCTACTTGTAAATGCATACATTACAACTGTTTACTTATAGCCTAACTGTTAAAACTTAAACTGATGTCAATTCGGTTAGTAAACTGTTGTTTTTTATACACAAGTAAAATTTCCACGTGCATAGGCTAAATTTCGGAAAAAGCGTGATATTAGAATTTACAGAGAATGTTGATGTCCCAACTACTTTCTCAAAAGTAAAACTGAAAATATATAAAATATATTCTACTAGTTATTTATAGATGCGCAACAGGATTCTTACTAAGGGAGGCAATGAGATACGATTGAGGAATCAATACTAGGAAAAATTTTGAATCAAAGTGAGATGAACAGAGCGTGAATGGAGAAGACAATTAAACAAGAACTACATGGTCTGTATAGGAAGCCAGATTAATAAGAACCAGTGACGTTCGTAGAACGCGATGGCCGGGATGTTGAAGGTATGGGGAATGTAAGAGGTGCATGAAGCTTTTGTAGGAAAACTGCGGAAAACGCCCGTGTTGGTAGATAGACCAAGAATAGATGGGAGAATAACATTAACTATGATTTGAGGGAAGGTAGATATACAGAGAATGATTGGGAAAGCATTAGCTCGATAGGATGTACGGGAGCTTTATGTCCGCGCGGCCGGCGAACCTGCGGGTTCGATATGGCCAGTGAGTAAGTAATTTCATTTTAAATTTCTGAAAATTAAATATATCATATGAGGTGTCACACTTTTGTTAATTAATTTATCAAAAATTGTGAAGAAAATTCTATAGGGTTAATGCCTTTTATAAATTTTAGATATTGACTGTTTGAAACGCAAGGATTACGTTTAAAAATATAAGTTTCACTATTAAAAAATGATCAGTAAAAAAGTATGGCCTACCTATTTTAGTTAAGTGATGAAAGTCTTCTTAAAAATAATGCTTAATGCTTCTTAAATTAGGCTTATGAATATCAAATATGTTTCAAACGTACAATCGAAAGAAGGGGTAGTAGTCCGTTTTAACTAGTTATGGAAACGGAGAAAAACTTCAAAATGATGTATATATTACCAATTAAGATTTAAAACAAAATAATTATTTAACAAGAGATGCGAAGGTTTGGGGGTGACATGAATTAATTAGTCGGCTACCTATTTGAAACGCACTCTTCAATTATATTAGCGAAGAGTTATGCAACAATTCCACCAAAAATTGAGTTTAGTTTTTAAGGCTGAAAATTAAATATTCGATAGGCATAATTTGTACTTTTCAGTTGAAACTATGACTCTCATCATTACTAAATATCCCATTAAATTTATTTTTAAACATTCCTAAATTAAAACCAAATCGGTTCTGCTAAGTCATACCTTAATTTGATTGATGTAGTTTTAAAAAAATGTATTTGACCGTTTATATATTCAAGTTTCCATCAATTATGGAGCTTGCGTCCAAAACCAGACAAATTCAACATTATGAAAATCAGTTTCTTTATTTTTTGGGTTTTTAGACACTTAATTAAGGATTCGTAGAACATATATGTAATAGTAACAAATTGATTTAAATAAGTCTTTAAGCCATATGCTTTACAAATATGTTATAACTTATTATATGTGGTCTGAATAATTTTTGGATTTACTATTGAAACTAATAAGCACTATTTCCCATAGAACATTATGCCATAATATTCTTAATAATATAAATATTCTATAAATAAGATATATTAAATTAACTATTATCCAAAAACACAATTTATAAAGTTTGGTTTTGTCCGGTTTTCGACACCAGATTGCCTTTATAAAGTAACACATATTAAGATCAATAAATACCCAGTAAGAAAATTATTATTTTTAAAAAGGTAAGTGCATTTACTGTAAGACACAACTAGGCCATATGAAAGAACTTACCTGCGATTTTGCCAGACTATATCTGCGACTTCTGGAGTTGAATAAAAGTTAAGCTTCACTAAAGATGTTGATTTGCCCGTACTATATCACTAAATAATTTTTCACTAGACTTGCAATTTATAGCAAGTGGCTTACTTAGTCAACCCCGCCGCTCTATCGTCTTGACCAATAGGATTTTCCTGACCCCACAAATTACCACCACTCTTCTTCCACATAATAACAAAAAAAACCCTTAAGGAACCCCCTACTTGGGTTTAAATAAATTCTTGGGGGGGTTTACAGATGTTGCCAAAAATTTCACTAATATAATATGTTAAAATAGTGACTAGTAGGAACCTTGTACCATGAGCGGTTAAACACGACAGTTTTGACGCGCCCAGCGGTAATTTTTAGTACAGGAGATATCAAATGTTTCACTAACCATCTAGGGAACCATGGCGGGTAGAAGACTTGTACCATGACCTGCAACTAATTATTAGAGGGTAAGGGGTAAATTTTTTAGTACGAGATCTCAAATGTTTCAATAACAAACGCAAAACAATGACCCACTAGTTAGACCTTCTTGTACAATGGCCTGCAACTAATTATTATGGAGGGGTAATTTGTTAGAAACAAAGATTCAATTTTTACTAACCCGTTTGGGATAGGGTAATAATGGCGACACGAAGACAGTAGGTCAAATTCTAGGGAGAAATGCATGTATTATGCATACAGGGATCTTGTCGTTCAAACTCATTTCAAAAATAGGTTAAACTGAAGATATCTATAGTAATTTCTGCGCGAAGGCATGTCTTTCACTGCAATTCATAGTATGACATGCTTTGCAGCTTTACTAGGGAATTTGTTAGGTGTGATAGCTTAACGTTTGCTTTCCACTGTGGAGGATGATGATAGGATTGATTAGGATTATCATGGTTGGATGATTTTTTCGGGGACGTTGGGCCCTAAGTTTCCTGAAATTTGTCTTACAGGTGAGGAAAAACCCCGACAAAAAACCTCAGCCAGGAGCCTGTCCTGACCGGGCACGACCGGTGACAAGGCAGACGCTACATCGAGACCACAGCGGTGGACCTGAAGAAACGAGTATATAAAACGGTCATTCTCCCAAGTATATTCATATGGATGTGAAACATGGTCTTTACTTTAAGGGCGAAAAGATTACAAGTAGGTCATTTGAGAATAAAAGTTTTAGGAATTTTTTCTGGAACCAAAGAGAGATGAACAGCAGGAGATTGGAGAAGACAGAAGGACTTTACATAACATTGAAACGACTGATATTTATAGGAATCCAGATAAACTAACAAGTTAAGTCTCGTATAGACTGCGATTGGGCAGCAATGTGGCACGAATGGGAATGAAAGTACGTCCATGGAAGCTTTCTTAGGGAAAACCAAGAGGGAAAATGTCCGTAATATACTAAAAAAGAGGTTGGAGAATGGAGAATAAAATTAATATGATGTGAGGGATGTAGAGCTACGGGAATGAGGAAAAAACATCCTCAGGTTATTAGTTGATGTATGGAAGTTTATTTCCGCGCCAATGAACATCCGGTTTAGATACTTTGCCAGTGAGTTGGTTGTTTTAGGTAGTGGGTTTTTAATTCTTTACGGAAAATTCCTGTGACCTTGACCGGGACTGAACTCGGACATGAGGAATTGCAGTCAGAAAATTCTGATTTTAAGATAATTGTAGTGATCTTATTGGCATAGTATATTTTATATTAGTCATTATTAGGCTACGGCATGAAAGAGGAGCATGGAGAATTCTTATTAGAAATCAGACGGAAAAGTCTAGTGGAGACCAGGATGAGGTGGGCGAATAAAAATATCCATTATTTCAGGGCGCTAATGCTACAGGGATGATTAGGAAACATAACATGTGTGGAGATGTCCCGCTGCCTGCACCTACGGTTAGGAACCAGTGATTTAATAATTATGATCCCGATTAGTACCATAGGCTTATTAAAAATGTAGCCTAATTAAGTTGATCCGTGTAAGTAGTTACCTTTTTATAATTATGTTGATTATTAATATTGTTTTTGAAAACTATTAAAAGAATCCGGTGTACTGGGTTGCCAATTTCGATTTTCGCTGTGTCATTTATATCTGCGACCGTGTGATTTGGATGATCTAGGCTCTAGGAGGATACAAATCTTGGCTCGTAATTTACTTTTTTCACTTTTATTTTTTCTTTGCCACTTGAACATTGATAACGGTCTGGCATTTCAAATTCCCACCATATTTTCCATAAAAAATAATTTTTTGTTATTTAGGCTTACTAGATTGAATACGGCTAGAGACAGATTGGCATGGAGTGGTGGTAAAAATTTCAATTTGAAGTTCTCGCGCTTATGATGATTGAGATGATGATGATTTCTTATTCCCATATTACAGTTAATGAACACAAATATTTTCATTTTTTTACCAAAAGATTCATTTTATTATTTTGAATAATGTAAAATTGATTTATAGCTTATAAATACCAGTATAGGTCTATTTGCATTTTTACAATATTACTTTTGATTTTTCGTATTTTACAAATGAAAAAATCACATGTGAATATATATTTCTTTATGGTCTGTTAATATTTTTAATATCCAAATTTACATATTAATATAGAACAAAGGATTTTATTTATACCCAAAACTAAGTTATAATTTTATTATTATGATTATTTTTAAGTTTATTTTTCTGATTAAAAATTTTTCTTATTATTCGTTTTTTAAAAAATCCATATTCATCATTTTACAAATATAAAAAAGAAACCAAATGATATGGCATATATTTAAGAACATATCATTATTATGATTTTTTAATTTATTATTTAAAATCGACTGTAGCCTCTTCCCAGAATGCAAAATTGAACAAGTAACAAAGATTGTAGTCGGGGCTCATGCAGGTCTCGGGGCATTAATTTTCAGGAAATTTATTAGACCAATCTATTCCCTTATCAGTTTGGTTTGCCATGTGCAAACTAAGTGGCTGATCAAAACCCCGGGAACAATGGCAACAATTGAATGAGATGCAAAGAAATAGGTTCAATTCTGAAATGCATGTGGTCAAGAATGAGTTGGGCTGATCTACCATGATTTTAGGGGAATTATATTATAGTGGGGATGATAAGTAGAGATAGCTCAGGATGCGGTTTTATGAGAGGTTAGCCGCGAAGCCATGAACCTTCGGTTTCGATGGATCCAGTGAGTTATTTAGGTAACATTTAATTGAGATTTTAGGAATTTTTGAAAAGTAATTTAAACATGTGTTCTAAGAACATTCGGCATTAATTAATTACAAAAATGTTAGTAAAAATATGTTTTTTTACACAAACATCGTGCATCATCCCTTGTGAAAGGATTTGTATTAAGAGCATCATTTATTATCTTGTATGACAGGAGAAAGAAATTTTAATTTGAGTTTTACAAATTTGTTTATGAAGTGGCTATAGGCGTAAGGATTTGCAACTAAAAAATTATGAATTGATCTATAGGCTAATCTAGAATTGTTATATAATGTAAAAGATGTTTCCTTTAAAATTCAGATAGTATTTATAAATTTCCCCCCATCTTTAATTGAGGAAGAAACCTTGAGTGTATGAAGGAACACAGTTAACGACCCACAAGAGGAATGAATACTATAAACACGTGCGCAAAACTAAATATATATCTGGATCTATTATCCCTTTATACCTGGCAAGTAGCCTACTGCTTCACAAATGACTTGACAGGGAAAACAGAAAAGAGTATCTGCGATTACGAAATAATTGAATAAAGAAACATGATCACTAAAAGCAGCTTAAATATTTTAGATATAATTTTAAAACTATGAAAATTCTATACTTTGTTGCCTGGAAGACGAAAATCCGAGAATATGGAAAATGCTATTAAATTACAAATAGGCTATCCACGTAATTCTTTAATACATTTCTTAAATATTATTAAATTGAGAGTGGTATTATAATAATAATAATAATAATAATAATACTATTAGTATTATAATATAATAATAATAAAATAAATAACAAGAACTAATCGTTATCGCAGTAAAAATTAATTATGAAAGTACGACGTTTATTTTTAATCAAAAATGTTAATTTTACCATTTGCTCATTAAATTGTGTATAAAAAAATTGAAATTTTCTAAGGGTGATTATGTGTTATAAAAAACCATGTCTTGAAAGTCTCACACAAGGAAATTGAAACGTGTCGACTTAATAAAATTAATTTTTGGACTGAGTTGAGTTAACGAAGTTGTACCTTGGATACTTCCACCCTAAAAACTAAAAAGTTCTTAGGGGGACTCTAAGCGTGGGTGCCGAGTCTAAGATTTCAAGCTCGTTAAGAGATTCCTAAAACCGGATATTATTTAAAAAGTCCACAAGGCAACATTACCTAATTTTTCCTTCGTAGTAGGCCCCCTATACCTTGGTTTCCTCGATGTAGGCCCCTAAGTATGAGGCGTAATGCTGAAACGGGCCACTCCAGTACTTCTATACGAAAAAACAAGTGAAACTAAATTAGTAGGTTTCATTTCTTCCCTGTACGGGGAGAGCTCTAAATCGCGTTGAGGGAAAAGAAGGGCTGTCAAGTTAAACATATCTTAGGCCCTTGTAGTGTGATGGTTCTGAATTTCGCCAAAGCAAGATTACAATGGTTTCAATCGTCCGCTACCCAATTGGCCATTCTCCTCAACATTCCCGATAATGACCAAGCAGGCAAAGCTGGGGGGGTTTTTTCCTTCCTGCTCCTTAACGCACTATCTTCTCGTCTTCTTTTTTACATGGTATTTCTACTTTTCCTTCACCAATTGGCACCCATTTAACATTTTCTTCAGCATCTGTCGTCTTTGTCATAGCCGGATACCATTTTTTAATATTTTTTTTGTTATTGAAATTTAATGCCACAATTGAAGTTGGATATTCATATTTCTTTAATTAGACTGCACTTTCTTTTTTTCCCTTTTCTAGAAAATTCCATTTAGTATCGGAGCGATTTTTTAGTTAAGGCATCAAGACTAGGTGGAGAGTACATAATTTAACTAGTTAAGAGTTCCCATGGGACATATTAGTTTCGTGAGAAATGAAAAGGGTTCCCAAGCACCAAAACATTGAAGAATTTGCGTTAGGTACCAATATGTACACAACACAAATGAAAAACTTGTTATACTTCTGGGGGACTGGACATTTGCTTCAAATTCAAGCCTGAGTC
>JASPKZ010002214.1:0-67479 GCA_030220185.1 Diploptera punctata | reverse complement strand
GCCTGTTCCGTCTTCACTAATAGATCTAAGACCATCTCTTCCGAGGACATTTTGACATCTCTTCTTCCTCTCGGAAAATAATATAAGATTATGTTTGGTAATCTGCTTTCTTCCATTCTTTCTACACGTTCTTTCCACTCATTCTTGTTGTTAAATATATTTCTTTTATGGAGTAGATCTGCAGTTCTTCATGGATATCCTCATTTCTTATCTCATCCATTCTAGTGCAGCCTTTTACTCATCTTAAAAATTTCATCTCAGCTGCTTGGATTTTACTTTCTTGTTTGGTGGTGATAATCCAAGATTTGCTTCCATACAAAAGGACAAGGACCGCCATTGTTTTATAAAATTTTAATTTTGTTTGTTATTGTCTTTATTATTCAATGTTCTATTTATTGTGCCACAAATAGCTTGAAACTGATGAATTTTATGTTAAATATCTTATCATATCCATAGCTGATATCACATCCTAAATATTTAAAGTGGGATACTTGTTCAATAATTTCATCTCTAATTATTATTTAGCACGCAGAGTGTTTCTTCCACAAAATGACAAGTGTTGTTGGTAATAATGGTTCATGCACCACTGGTTTAAATAAATAAAATTTGAAAGGAGTTCCAAAATATGGGTCATTTCATGTCTATAGACTTGAACCAAGTACTACTGTTGAAGATGTGATTGATTTTTTTTAAAATGTGATTATCCTGAAGTTAGTTGTAAGTTAGAGTCCAGGAATGCTGAAGTGTATGCTTCCTTTAAGGTAAATGTTTATGAAACCAATGTTGAATCTATTTTAAATTCAGAGAAATGGCCAAAAAATGTTTTAGACTTTTTCATCGTACAGCCAAAAGCCAGATCATTAAATCCAAAGATCATTAATAAAGATAAGGTTCTTTAAAGTTATTAAAAAGAATGGACTTAATATATTACACTGGAACGTACAAAGTCTTCTAAATAAAATAAATTACATATCAGCAATAATAAATGCATATGATATAGATGTTATATGTCTAGTTGAACATTGGCTCTCCGTAGATAAATTAACTTTACTCAAAATTCCAGGTTTTTCTTTAACAAGTTATTACTGTCGACCTAAAAATTACAAACATGGTGGATCTGCAATATATATAAAAAATGGACTTGAATTTACAGAAATTGATACATCACACCATGGTTTACTTACTCTTACTCACTGGCACTATAAAACCCATAGGTTCATGGCCGCGCGGACATAAGCTCTCCATACATCCCTATCCTGAGCTAATGCTTTCAAATCATTCCCTGTATAATCTACTTCCCTCAAATCATAGTTAATGTTATTCTCCCACCTCATTCTTGGTCTACCAACTGGACTTTTCCCTCTGGCTTTCCTACAAGAAGCTTCCATGCACATCTTTCATTCCCCATACGTGCAAAATGTCCTGCCCATCGGAGTCTCCGAGACTTAACTGTTCTTATTATATCTGGCTTCCTATAAAGACCATGTAGTTCATTGTTATGTAGTCTTCTCCATTCACATGTCTGTTCATCTCACTTTGGTCCAAAAATCTTCCTAAGTATTTTATTGTCAAATACTTGTAATCTCCTTTCCTCCCTTAAAGTAAGAGTCCATGTTTCGCCACCCATATAATATAACTGGTAGAATAATAGTTTTGTATATTTTCAGTTTAACGTTTTTTGAAAGGAGTTGGGACATCAAGAGTCTCTGCAATGCTTAATAGCACGCATTTCCAGAATTGAGCCTATGTTTAATTTCTTTTTGCATCTCATTCCTATTTGTGATTATTGTTCCTAGGTACTTGAATTCAGCCACTTCCTCAAAATTTCCTTCATTTGTCATTAGCTGTCCATTTCCATTATATAATGAATTTCACACCATGGTTACTATTTGAATTTGAAATATGCTCAACATATATAGATGATTTTAAAATTTTGTGTATTACGATTTATCGAAAGCCAAACCATTGCAAAGCATCTGTTGATTTATTTCTAACCAAATTATGATTTCTTAAATTTAAATTTTAAGAAGAATATTAACGTACACATTGTTTTGATGGGAGATTTTAATATTGATTTTAACATATGTACCAATGAAAAGAATGACTTTTTATATACATTGGATGATTTTGGGGTTTGAATATTGATTTATGACGTAACTCGACCTGCTCATAACAATTCCAAGGGTACATGTATTGATAATGTTATTACAAATGTATGTAGTAATAAATGTTCTGTTAATGTTATACCAACTACGTTGTCCGACTACAATGCTATTGTTTTTAAAACCAATATAGAAGAAAATAATACAAGTTTTAATCATGAAAATGTTAATTATAATAAAGCTGATCGTTTATATAATGTTTTCAGTGTTTACTATTTTACATTTTTATTCAGACAAATAAATTGGCTAATACTATATAGTATAGTAAATATGAATGAAAAAGATAACTAATTTTTGACAACATAATTAGAAATTGCTGATAAAGCTTTTCCAGTTACTTATTCAAAAGCCCAACCTGTAAAGAGATCCAATGTCAATAGGTGGTATACTAGTGAGTTACACAGTTTAAAACAAAAATGTCTCTTTTATTATAAAATGTGTACTGAATATGGTATGACAGAATGTAAGGCTTTATATAAAAATCACACAAAACATTATAAGAAATTGTTTAAAACTACAAATTAATTATTATTCGCAAGTTATAAGTAATTCCAATAATAAATCCAACTCTATCTGGTCTATTATTTCTGAATGTATAAGTGTTAATTCTAAGGACAAATTATCTGCTATTGATTTAAATGTTGAAGAATTTAATACTTTTTTTCATCAATCAAGTCGATGAAGTGATGACAAACATAAAAGATAAAGCTGTTCCTTCAGACATAATGAAAAATAAATCAATGAAGCCTGTAGAATGTTCTTTTAATTTTAAACACATTTCAGTAGAGGATGTATATACTACTATACTAAAACTGAGAAATAGTGCCTCTTCAGACATATGCAATTTAATTTTTTTTTATGCCCCAGTTTTTTGTCCTTTAAGACATTTCTGGTGTTCTCTTCTGGCAATGGCATAATTATAACACACTTCTGAGGTTGGGGCGCCTGGAAGGTGGGGTTACTTTGCCCCGATAATATGATGGATGATGATGATAGTGGTGAACCAGGAGAGCTCCAAATCCTAAACTTAATCTAAGATGAATATGAATGATGATCATGATTGCGATGGCCATATGATTTTGGGGACCGTTTGGGCTTTAAAATTTTCCTGACATTTGTCTTATAGGTGAGGAAAAACCCCGATAAAAACCCCACCCAGAAAACTGTCCCGACCAGGGATCGAACCCGGGCCCGCTGTGTGACAAGGCAGCATGCTACTCGAGACCACAGTGGACACAATTTAAATTCTAAAATTTTAAAATATGCTGCCACTTTTATATGTGAACTTCTAACACATAGTCCTATGGTGAAATTAAACCTCATAGTGATTAATTCCTATAAAAGTTAAACATAGGCCTACATTTAACTCTTATATTGATAATGGAATCTTTTCTGATTTGTTTAATTTGTAAAAGTCATACCAATTCACAAAAGTAAGTATCATCCCTATTGTGTCTAAGGTTTTTGAAATTGTATTAAATAACCAAATAATTGAATACTTTGAAAAAATCTATTATTCTCCCCTTCTCAATTTGGCTATAGAGCAGACAGAATTACTGTGGATGCTATAACAAATTTTGTTAAGAAAACTTTAGACGCTTTTGAAAATAATAATTTAGTATGTGGACACTTCTATGATTTCAGTAGGGCCTTCAACACAATATCTCATGATATTCTTAGGCATAAATTAATATATTATGGGTTTGAAAATTTAAGTACTAAATTAATATGTTCATATTTAAGTAATAGACAACAGTCTGTTTGCTTGAATAATAAAACATCCAAATATAGATGGTTAATTATGGTATCCCACAAGGTTCTGTGTTGGGACCAGTTTTATTTCTAATTTATGTTAATGATCTTCCTGAAAGTATAAAAGATGAATGTCTCGAGACATATTTATTGCTGATGACTTAGCTATTAATATACACTGTAAAAATAATGACATTCTTCAAAATAGACTTGAAACAGTTTCTTTAAAATTACAAGATTGGTGTAATTTTAACAAATTTAGTCTTAAACAAGTAAAACAGTTGATATTAAATTTAACTTAAGTAGAATTTTAATTCAAATGTTAAGTTTCTAGGCATTTATCTTGACTCCGATTTAGGATGGAAATCCCATATTGATCATATTGCTGGCAAACTAAGTAAAAGTTTATTTATGTTGAGAGCCCTAACTCAAAATTTATATATTAAATCTTTATTAATAGTTTATTACAGTCATATTTACAGCCATCTGAACTATGGTATATTATTGTGGGGCAACCAAAATTATCCGAAAAAACTTTTTATTCTATAGAAAAGAGCTATTAGAATAATTAGTGGAAAAAATAATAGAACTCACTGTAAACCACTTTCTATGAGATTAGGAATTCTTACTCTGGCATCAATGTACGTTCTTAGTTGCTTCATTTATATAAAAAGAATTTACACAAATATACGTGCTGTATATCTCTTCATAACTATCACACAAGGGATAATAACAATATATATATTAAGTAAATGTAAATGTAGCAAAACTCAAAACAGTTATGAGGTGGTATCAGTGAATACATTTAACTCTCTTCCAGATGATATAAAGAATCTTCCTGTTTCAATATTTAAAAGAATAATTAAATCAGTATTGACTTTGAATCCTCTCTACAGTATTCACAAATATTTTAGCATTGACTGGTTGATACACCACAGAAATCAACATTACCTACTAATTGACATTGTCATACATTGTACCATGTTTTTGACAATAAGAAACCTATCTATCTATCTATATACAAGTAGGCTAAGACAAAACAGTTAATTACCATTTTCTCCTCTGTTTGTCAACCAATTTTCTTTTCTTTATTTTTTTACTAGCTATTGACGAGCTTTAGTGTTATCAATAAAAAAGATTGGAAACAGTTTTGCCATTTTTAACTGCAAGGCTTTGTTTATGGAAAAGTTAAATTTCTTCCACAGAAGCATGTGATGTACAAAGGCCATGTCCAAAAATATATCTGCCGATTTTAACTGCAAGGCACTAAAATCCAGTGCCAAAGCTCTCATTTAAACTGTAGGGAAGTAATACATGTACATGTGTTAATCACAGAGGTAAGACAATCATCCTACCAGTGTAGGGGTGACATGTGGTCAGCATGTCAGGCCCCCAGCTGTTATAGCTGGTTTACCCAATGTAGAGCCACTACTTACTGTAGCTACATAAATTCCTCATGATGCTGGTGCTAATGTAGAATACTATCGCCCCCATCATCAGTTACACTCCAACATAAATACATATCCTTAATTTTTATGATTATGTTCTACGGTAATATAATTTAAAACTAACAATGTCTCATATAATATAAAGTGATGTATTTAACTTTCACAGGGAAAGAACACTATGAGGTTTAATTTAATAATTAAATTAATGTTTTTATTACCTCACCTCATATCGTTTTTCTTCTATACTGCAGTTTCGGAGCTTATCTCCATCGTCAGTAGCCTCTGGTCGACCGGTGTTGTCGTTTCTTGGCGGTTCCTTTCTACTTCTGTCGGTGGACCGATGAACCTCTGGATTAGGTCAAAATTGCGGGAGTTTCAAAATTCATGAGTTTTTCTTTTTTGTTTTTTTGGATGTGGATTTTTTCCCAGACTGTGAGTTCCTTTAGTTTATCTGTTTGTTTGATTAGGCTAGCTTCTGTATCTATTAAATTTTTTCAGACCAAGCATGGGCTGCTACTGCTGACTTGTCCACTTCCCCCTTTTTACATTTCTAAGGTGTTCCTTCAATCTAGTTTTTAAATTTCTTTTTGTTTTTCCTATAACCAAACAAACAGATAAACTAAAGGAACTCACAGTCTGGGAAAAAATCCACATCCAAAAAAACAAAAAAGAAAAACTCATGAATTTTGAAACTCCCGCAAATTTTGACCTAATCCAGAGGTTCATCGGTCCACCGACAGAAGTAAGAAGGAAACCGCCAAGAAACGACATAACACCGTCGACCAGAGGCTACTGACGATGGAGATAAGCTCCGAAACTGCAGTATAAAAAGAAAAGGATATGAGGTGAGGTAATAAAAACATAATTTAATTAATAAAGTGATGTGTTATTTATGGTTGGTTTTCAACCACTTGGCAAGCTGGCTCTTTAAAAGGACACCACTTCTTGGCTAAGCTCTATTGAAAAAAAAACAATGTATTTACCTGCTATCTTTTTATATTATTTATCACACCACTTCATTAGACTTTCTGACACACATATTCTATACACTTGATCCCATCAGCACATTGTCCTTTATATCCCTCCTCATCACACTGTGTATTATTCATAATCTTTTACAGTCTCATTTGTCAGAACATGGAATTCCCTTCTGCCCTATGTCAGAGACTGTCAAACTATAACATCATTCATAACAAACTAAAGAATTATTTAATAATAAACTAGTATTCTTTTAACAATAAATAAATTGAATTATTTATGAAAATAATATTATGATTAAAATATATTTTCGGCTCAACTGCACTTCTACTAGCACTTGATTTTTGTTATATTGTTGTAAACTATAGCTCTTCTTCAACTGTATTTACTAACATTATCTAATATTTTAAACTTTTTCAAACAATTTTTATAACATTATTAGACAATTTTGAAGTGTTTATTTTTAAAAATATGCAAATCACACTATTATGACACTGTTAAACAATACTGTGATGCTAACTGCTATTTTCTTCACAGAGTATATTACTTAGTCTATGATTTTTTCTATCGCTGTTTTGGGTCATCACTGGTTCGATCAGCGTTAGGGAGTGATAAGTAAGTGTACACCCATTTTTAATAAACGTTAGGTAATTTCAATATATTAATATATTTTTTTAACATAGATTTGGGGATTTATTGCAAATATTGGTCATTTAAATTTCATAGCGAGGGATAGTAATCGTAGGATGATAATCGATATGTGGTTTCATTGTGGGTTATTGCTGGCTCTATAAACTCTGGCGCATGCACACTGTTGTTCTATAGGACTTTGAAAATATTTCATGCTAGTTTAAGTGCAGTTTTTTCATATTTTCATTTGTTTGTTCTAAATATTGCATAATCGTAAAATTAGATACATTTATCTCATTATTTTGTTTTTATGTATATAGACAGGTACAGTCTACCAAACAATTTAATTGATTGTGCTTGTACACATTTAGGCATTATTTAGTTTTAGTCTTAATCTTAACTTTCATTAACATTGTTGTATTATAGATCGTAATTTAATAGATATTATCTTATTGATCAAATCTTCATTTAGGATTTCCATCCACAGTAATTCCGCCCGAAGGCAGGTCCTTCACTGCAATTATAGCATTTTCATGCTATGCTTGTAGCTTTACTAGGGAATAGTAGGTGTGGTAGCTTCCCGTTGCTTTCCACACCGTGATGATGATGATGGTAATGAGAAGGATGATAATGATGGCCATATGATTTTGGGGACCGTTTGGGCCTTAAAGTTTTCCTGACATTTGTCTCACAGGTGAGGAAAAACCCCGATAAAAGCCTCACCCAGAAAAACTGCCCCGACCGGGGATCGAACCCAGGCCCGCTGCATGACAAGGCAGCACGCTACCTCGAGACCACAGCGGTGGACATTTAGGATTTAATGTTAGAATTAAATTATTTATTTATTTTATTTATAAACAGATTTATGATGTAATAAAACATCATACTGTACCCAAAGCTTTTTAAATTTTTATCTTCTTTTTCCATTTGTACTTTATAGAATATACTTCAATTACAATTTGAAATTTTTTAATGTATTTACAAAATGTATTTCATCAATTTCGAAAATTAATTGTCTGTATCATTTTGTCCTTGTGGCAATCCTCTAATGGGAAAAGTTTTATATTATATATATATATATAATATATATAAAAATGGATATTGTGATTGTTATATTCTAATGTCATAAAGTTTTTTCCTGGTGATTGGAAGAGAAGGCCACATGGTCTTAACTCCACCAGGATAAATAAAGAAATAAATAAAAATAATATCATCTTATTATAAGAAAAAAATAGGAAACCAGTATCCAGCTCAAATGTAAAATCAGTAGACATATTTGTAAATACATAAGTACCAAGTTTTCAAATGGATATGGAGGTATATTATCTTCTGCAAATTTTATGGAATCCAATTATAAAGCCACCACATTTACTTAAGCTAAGTAAGGATAATAATATTTATCATTCTTAAACTTAAAAAATTAACAAAAATATTACTTACGCTTGATGCTTTACTCCACATTGTATGTAAATTATATTTAAGAATATTTTGCTTTGCACATAATAAATAATTCAGTATTAAATTCAACAATGTAAATAAACAAATTACTTCAGTTCTTTAAAACAAATTTAGGCCATGGAGTAAATACTTTCTCTATGTTGGTTTTTCAACATGGTTTTTGAGAAAAGTTAAATTTTAATTCTACAGTACCGGTAATATTAATCTTGTGTTGAAATTTAAAAAAATAAGCTGTTCTAATATAATTATGTAACTTAAGTACTGATGCTATGATGATAATTAATAATAATAATAATAATAGTAATAACAACAATAGTAATAGTAATAATTATAAATTTATAATGATATGTTATTATTATCATTTTACTACATGGATAAAGGGAATTCAAGACAACACGAAGAAGAGAAATATGACAGAAGCAGACACACAAGACTGGGAAGTGTGGAAGAAAGAAAAATTGTATATTTGGTTGAGGATATTTGTGTAAATAACAGAAACAATCCTGAAATAAAAAAAAAATACTATTATTTTTATTATTAGCTCAGGATAGGGACATATGGAGAACTTATGTGCATGCTGGTATAAACTTTTGGGTTTGATAGTGCCACTGAGTAATTATTATAATTATTGCGAAGATGAAACCTTTTTTGTTCATTCCGGCTCCAAGTATTATAGCCGCTGTGTCCATCTCATTCGTGGGTGTCCCCGATCTCCTTTTCTTCCTCTTGATTGATAGTTCAGACTTTTTCTAGGTAATCTGTTGGTATCCATTCTGCAGACATGTTCATACCATTTTCTCATATATTCTTCTATTTTATCTTTCAAACTGAATATATGTAGTTCTTCACAGATATTTCTACTCCGTTTTTTATCCATTAAAGTATATCCTCCCACAAATCGTGAATATTTCATTTCTGCTGCTTCTGTTCTTTTAATTGTCTGTTTATTCAGAGTCCATATTTCTGAACCATACAATATTGCAGGCACAGCCAATACTTTCTAATTTTAAATGTGTTTCTTTTCCTACTTTCTTTCCCAGTGTTCTTTTAAGGTTGTCACATAAATATTGAATTATTTGTAATTTATTATTTATGTCTTTTTCTCTATTACAACCTAAAGACATACCTAGATAATTGAAATCTTTTACTTGAATTAACATTTTGTCATTTAGTACTACTTTTGTTCTTTCCATTTCTTTGCTATTTTTTTAGTTTTTGTTGAAGAAATTTCTACGTTATAAATTATAATCTTGTGCAGTATTATTTAATTTAAAAATTGCTCTTTGTAAGTCATTCTCTGAAGAAGCCATTATAGCCTGATCATCAGCAAATATGAGTGTGTCAACATGGATTTTATTATTATTAATTGTATTTACAGGAAATGAACTGGTTCAAGTCCCCATGTGGGAAGGAATTTTCTCGTGGAAATTCAGCAACTATACGTAGAACCAATATCCACCTAGCATCTGAAGAATTTGGGTAAGTAAAATAAGTTTTTTTTTATTCAATGTCTCAGGTTGTCATTTCGACATTTCTGGTGTTCTCTCCTGGCATTGGTGTAATTGTATCCCACTTCCGAGGTTGGGGTGCCTGGAAGGCATGGTTATGGCTGCCCTGTTAAAATGATAGGTGATGATAATGATAGTGGTGTGCCAGGATAGTCCTTAATCCTAAACTTAGGCCATTATTCAAGAACCAAGCTCTCTAGGCCATGCCATCTCCGTCTTCCATAAGCCGAGGCTCTCATCTTTCAATGTGTTCCTGGGAACCTTTTTTAATAAATATCTTGTTAGCACATGATGTTGAATAGTGTGAGTCAGTTAGAATAGGTTCTGCATGACCCACATAATTAACCACGGAGACATGGGTGAGAGTCGCTCTTCGCATAAAGCTCGGTTCTTGAATACCGGCCTTAATCTAAGATGAATATGAATGATGATTATGATGGCCATGTGATGTTCGGGGATCGTTTGGGCCTTAAAGTTTCCTGATATTTATCTTTACAGGTGAGGAAAAATCTCCATAAAAACCTCACCCAGGAAACTAATCCTGACCGGGGATTGAACCCGAGCCTGCTGCATGAGAAGGCAGCACGCTTCCTGGAGACAGGAGCCCCAAGCATTAAGGGGACCAATCAATTCCTGAAGCCTCCAATTCCACAGCAATGGATTAGTAAAATAAGTAGTGACTCCAGATTAAGAAAACCAGCTGTAAGTAGTGGCTGGGGAATTCAGCATGTTTATCACAAGTTACCCCTATACTGGCTGAATGTGCATGTCAGGCTGGCAGCTGGTTACTCTTAAGTATTTTATGCCATTAAGTTATTTTTATTATTATTATTATTTCCAATTTATAAAGGATATAACAACTATGTATGTATTTTCAATATTCGTAAATATATTTTTTGCACCTTAGTGCATTTTGTCGTACTTACGGCAATGGCGACCATGATTGAAAGTTCATCTTCTAAATTTCGGGGTTGCCAACCTAAATAACTATACTGTAATATTACATATTACAAACATGCATGTGGGAAGTCTACAAACTCAGGAATTCTTTCCTGGAGTACGGGCGAGAATGTGCATGCCATGGATAGTGCCGAACCACAACGTGACACAACTGCTGTCTGGGCATGGGCATTTCAAGAGTAAACTGTTTGAGAGAGGACTCGCCGAAACAGCAGTGTGCGATTGCAACAACCCTGAAGAGGACACTGTCACTCATGTGTTATATAATTGCACTAAGTACGGTGTCTTCAGAAGGGAACTCGAGTTTTCTAGCCATGGAAGGAGGAGTCCACTGGCTGCCGCCCCTGGAGTACTGGACAAGGAAGCAACCATACAAAGCAATCACACGCTACATCGGTAGAGTTCTACGATTAAGAACTGAAGAAGATGGCAGAAGAAGAATGATCCGTCATTAACATTCCCATCTTCACAATCACACACACACATAAACACAAACAAGCAGCAAACACAAATTACAAACACATACACTAACACAAACAAACACAACACAATTACTCTCATATCACGTATCATCAAAACAATTATCATTACTTTAAGTATTATGTATATTTATTTTATGTATCACTAAACACAAACTCACAAACAGGACCAAACAAACACACAACACATTTTACTTATGTAACATCTACACTTCACATATCCGAAATCTGTATGTATTATGTTTATTTATTTAATAAAGATTAAATAGTAGTTAGGGACATAGAGCAGACCCGGGGATAAGGGCATTATGCCCGAGGTAACCTGCGGGGGGGGCTCTAAATAAAAAATAAAAAAAATAATGTGGGAAGTCTATGCTACTCTATCTATACTACATATAATGTATATACAAAAAAATATCCAAAAGGTAGTGTTAATATACATTATACAAAACAAATCACTTCATTTTAAATGAACTGAACTTTATTTGAAACAATATTAAACAATAAATAAGTACTTGCTGCCATTTTATAACTGATTGGTGTCACAGCCTGCTGTAGTTTCAACTAATAAACATTGCCCACACTGTTAATGTTAGTCAGTTGTTTATGATGAATGCAAATATTTCCAACAAAGATGTTATTATTTTACTATTATTTATTATTTTGGAAACATCATCGCGCAAAAAATATTGTACAATGCACGTTTGTGAAGTGTTTTACAGAATCTCGAAAATTAAAAACCGAGAGAGAGTGAGATTTTTAATCATTTCCTCGATTCTGTAAAAACCACTTCCCAACCTCACATCGTAATATACTAATTCATATATTAATGTTGGTAATTTTACATTATGAGGTTTTTAATTAATAAAAATAAATTTGAATCATCTTCTTCTTCTTCTTCTTCCTTCCAAGTATTAGGCCAAGGCCTGTTACGATCCTATAGAAAATTTTCCTTCCAACGTTTCATAGGATGGCCCAGTGATCTTCGTCCTCTTGGTATATAATTATAAACGGCTTTGGGGATCCGATTTGAACTCATTCTTTCTAGATGGTGTTTCAAATTTAGTTGGTACTGTTTAATATATTCCAAAATTGGCGCAGTCTTCAATTCTTTTAAGATATCGGTGTTCCTTTTCCAATCCCATCTGGTGTAACCTGCTGTTCTGCACATGAATCTCATTTCACAAGCCATTATTCTGCTATCATGTTGTCTTTTTAGCGTCCAGCTTCATTACCATAGGTCAACACTGGTCTAGCCAAAGTGTTATATAAACGTAATTTGGTGTTTTTTGTACAAGGGATGGTTTCATAACTTGATTAATAATTTCCAAACTTTTATTATAACTAGTAATTTTTCCAGGGATATCCTTTTCATCCCAGATAGAGAGATAATATCCAAGATATTTAAATTGATTAGATCTCTCTAAAATTTCTCTAAAATTTGAATCATGTATATTCTTACTTCATATATCTGTGTTGTTTAACACAGAACTGCAGTATCGAGAGCCATCGCTATCATCATTGTCATGACTGTCAATTCTTCATCATGACGGTCATCTTCTAATCTGCCATCTAATGTTGATTTGATGAACTTTGTAATCAAATCAGGACTAGATGGCAGTTTAGAAGATGATGTGGTATTAGAGCATTTCAGGCCTAGGAGATCTTTTCCTACTTTCATTCCTCTCTATTGATCTATCTAATTCTTACAACCTCACCTTGATGGGTTAACTTTGTTGTTGACACATTAGGATAGATAGATCATTGGTTGATAGATCATTGATATATGGTCACATGTAGAAATTCATTATATAATGGAAATGGACAGCTAATGACAAATGAGAGAAATTTCGAGGAAGTAGCTGAATTCAAATACCTAGGAACAATAATCACAAATAGGAATGAGATGCACAAAGAAATGAAACATAGGCTCAATTCTGGAAATGCGTGCTATTATGCATTACAGAGACTCTTGACGTCCCAACTCCTTTCAAAAAACGTTAAACTGAAAATATATAAAACTATTATTCTACCAGTTATATTATATGGGTGCGAAACATGGACTCTTACTTTAAGGGAGGAAAGGAGATAAGTATTTGAGAATAAAGTACTTAGGAACATTTTTGGACCAAAGAGAGATGAACAGACAGGTGAATGGAGAAGACTACATAACAATGAACTACATAGTCTTTATAGGAAGCCAGATATAATAAGAACAGTTAAGTCTCGTAGACTGCGATGGGCAGGACATGTTGCACGAATGGGGAATGAAAGACTTGCATGGAAGCTTCTTGTAGGAAAGCCAGAGGGAAAACGCCCAGTTGGTAGACCAAGAATGAGGTGGGAGAACAACATTAACTATGATTTGAGGGAAGTAGATTATACAGGGAATGATTGGAAAGCATTAGCTCAGGATAGGGATGTATGGAGAGCTTATGTCCGCGCGGCCATGAACCTACGGGTTTGATAGTGCCAGTGAGTAAGTAAGTAAGATAATTGGTTGATTAATGTCTTTGACATCAACCGATTCCTAATAGCCAATTTTGTCCATCCAATCTCCTGGTTGTAGATGTTACTCCTTCATGTATAAATATATTCACTGACTCCAGGAGGTTTTAGGTCTTCCTCTGCCTTGTCTTCCCTCAGGTTTCCATTCCAAAACACATTTTGGTAGCCGATCCTCCCCCATTCGTTGGACATGTCCATACCATCTTAATTGCTGAGTTTTAATATAATCTAAAATAGTGTCTTTAATCTTCATTTTCTCCCTTATAACTGAGTTTCTAATTTTTCTCTTCTTGAAATGCTTGTTGCTCTTCACATAAAATCCATTCCATTGCCAAAAGATATTTATTTGTTTTTGTTGTTAATGGCCATAGTTCTGCTCCATAAGTAATGATGCTTTTAACAATTGTTTGATATATATTCATTTTATTTTTATTACTTATATTTTATCCCACAATATTCCATTGAGGCAAGCAATTACAAATTTTCCTTTATTATTTCTATTTCTTATTTGCTCTTCATAACCTCCATTATTATTTATTTTAATTCCTAAATATGTGATCTCATTACAAGATTTTATTGTTTCTCCAGTCTCCAAAATTAAATTTTGTTCTGGTTCACCAATTGATAAAGATTTTTTTTTCTTCATGTTCAAAATTAATTCCCATTTATCATATTCTTCTATTAATTTTGTAGTCATATATTCTAAATCTTCATAACCTTGTGCAATTAATAATTGATCATCTGCAAAATGTAAGTTGTATAAAGTTTTATTGTTTGAAATAGGAATTACCATGCTTGAACATTTTTTCCTCCAGTTCTTTAATATTTCATGTACGGTACATATATTTTAAACAGAGTCGGCGATAGACAACAACCTTGAGACAGACCTTTATTTATCTAAACAACAATTAAAAAATGTTCACATAAGCTGCATGTACATCAATGCAGCCCCATAGCAACTTTAAGCACAAGTGAAATAAGCATAAGTATGCAATGAATACGTGCCATCAACTACAGCTGGATATACATAATGAATAATGAATTAATTTTTTTTCGTGTGTATAATTATTTAGATAAGACATATATTGTAGGCCTATACTGTATCATAAAAAAAGGTACTAAATTTCATGTTAATTTTCTACATCATTTAAATAATTTGAAATTTCAGCAATCAGCATAGGAATTAATTTAAGGAATTAAAGTCATGAATAGAGTCAGGAAGTTCATATATTATAAATATGACTTACTTAAATGCTTAGAGACATACCTTAAAAAAACTTAAAGTATGTCAATAAATATCGGTATGTGATTACAGAATTTTACATTAACTGACATCACTAGTAAATAAGTAACAAATATAATTTTAAAATACAATAGGAAGTAACATTAAGAGGTTTAAAATTAAAAGAAATAAACATTATCTCAGTCAAAACATAAATTTATTGTGTTGACGTTTCAATCTCCTTATGTGAGATCATTTTCAAGACATGGTTGTTATAAATTTATTGTACATAGTTACCATCACCAAGACAATTTTTTATAAATATATGTATACAAATTTAAATTAATAAATTTAAAATTTCAATTTATAATTGAATATATTTTAGCAAGGAATCATATGTTCCACACCATTCATTTAAATCTTTTTGTTTTTTAATGCTTTATTTTGTTCTTTTTTTATATAGGCCATTTCTGCTATTAATCTTTTTTGGTATGTTAGCGAATAAAAGCATTAAATAAACAAAAATATTTAAATGAATGGTGTGGAACATATGATTCCTTGCTAAAATATTTTTAATTATAAATTGGAATTTTAAGTGTATTCATTTAATTTTGTATACATATATTTATATAAAAAAATAATTGTATTGGTGATGGTAACTATGTACAATAAATTTATAAATAACCATGTCTTGGAAAATGATCTCACATAAGGAGATTGAACATCGACACAATAAAATTATGTTTTGACTGAGATAACGTTTATTTCTTTTAATTGTAATATTAATTACTCTCAGTGAAAAATAATTTTAAAAAAGTCATTAAGAGTTTGTTTAATAATTATAACATTTTGTCTGTTCATTCTTACCTCTTAGAGTTTTTTTTTTTAAGAATGAACAGACAAATGTTTTAGTTATTAAACAAATGTATACAAATAATTTATGTCATCAGATGAGATTCAATTTATATTTATTGTTATATTTAAAATAATAATAATAATTAGGAAGAAACATGCACAAATGTGCATTAGATTTGGTCTCTACTGTATGTTAGCAATGATTTTGTTCTCATTAAACAGACATTGAAATGGTATCTTGCACATGGTCTATAACAGAGCTTACACACACAGTCTTATTGACAGATCATGATAGTTCGAAATTTTGCAAGTTTGTGGCGATATCGATGCACTGCCAGTCTTGTTACTGCATTGCGTATCTTGTTGTTTGGTTCAGTCCACAGTCTCGATTGATCATTGCATCTGTTGCGTAAAAATCGTCCGTATTTCTTTTCTCTTCTTTTGTCATATCTCTTTCAATGTAGTTTCCTGTTTAGTAGCTAGAAGCAGGAACTTTTTGCATAGATCTTCCACGAGGAAAGTTCCCCGTGCTAACTCATGTGCAAGTCTAGATGGAGCAAATTAGGAGATCCCCATTGCTGCTTTTAGGAATCTTGCTTTCACTTTTTCTAAGGTGTTTTAGGGTCGAATTTATAAACGCATTAGACCGTAAAAGGCGTTCTCTGCTGAGAAAGTTTTATCCTAATACATTTTGCTTACTCAGAAATCTATTCATGTGATAATAATTGTAAGCTATCTGACGAGATAACTTAAGATCATAGCTCAAGATAGAAACTTATCGTGAAAATCCCGAAGGGAACCGATGGTAACCGATGTAGTTTGAAACCTTTGCAGCTTTATCCAAGATGTCGGACCTTGAAGACTTCGATCATGTTTTCGGTATATGCGGAGAAGAGGAATTTGATAGAGTCTACCAAAGAATTCAACTGGAAGAACAGGAGAATCGGCGTATATTGCGCGACGCAGACGTCGTTGTATACGGTATTATTTGCGGGACGCAAGCGTAAATGCGTTCCTCTATAGCAGACGAAAATAACGGAAGTGGTTGTATCGCTGAGAATTCTGGTAATTCGTTCCAATATTACGAAAACGTCAACTTTTATGCATGACCGGTAAGTCGGCCGTTAATTCGATCTCAGCAATTGCTTACGGTGAGTCAGCTCACCAGTGATTGGAAGTAATTTGAGTAGAGGCTAATATATTTGCATGCGGCCCTGTGTGTCCATAGCTGAGGTCAGTCCATGTGATTCTATTCTATATATTAAGATGGGAAGAATTTTGGCCACAAAAAGTTTCATGGCTGTTGCAAGTGACAGTTGTGTGATTTTTCATCATCATCAACAACAAGGATTAAGCCCAATGGCCTGTTCCGATCTCATTATAGGTCAAATTGGTCCTTCCATCTCTTCAATGGTCTTTCCAATAATCTTCTCCCTTTTGATTTATAATTATACATTCTTCTTGGTATGCGCTGTTCATTCATTCGTAATACATGCTGAAGGTAAGCATTTTGATAGTTATCTTGAAATCCAATCCAGCCTTTGCTTTGAGATGGATCAGTAGTAATAAATGTCCCATCACCACGTTACAAGCGCTGTGCAGGGTAAGGATGATGACAGGGCTGCTGTTTCAGAGCATCTACCCATGCTCCTCTAAGTATTAGAGAGGGTTGCCTGCTTCCGCCCCTTGAGCCGTTGTGATGATCGCCTGGTATCACGTCGCCTCGTAGACCGTTGCAGACTTCTTGGTCGATGTCAACCTTCTGGTTGACGTCTCCCACATTGCGGACTATTCTTAGTTTCCTCTCACCTCTAACCAATCGGCAAGTTAGCAAAGCTGAACTTCCCTGATTTAGTCGTCTGGTTCATTGAGTACTCGGCGCCCCACCATGTCGAGGTGATAGTGTGATTTTTCTGTGTCGTATATGCAGCTGCCACCGCTTCCTCTTTCTATATCTTTATATATTTTTATATTTAAAATAGCTCTACAGTTATGACAAAATCAACATTAATTAAATATGCAGTTAAAAAATATTGATGATAAAAATATGCCTTTATTTTAGAAATCCAAACTATGTATTTTTATAAGTACAACATAAAATCAGCTTTTGTGAAAATATACCCCAATAATATATATATATATATATATATATATCACCATCATCCTCTTATCGTGTCCTTTCGAAAGGTTGATTCCAAATATGCCTACAACCATCTCTATCTTCCCATGCTTTCCTTCTTTTTTAGTTCTTCCCAATCATATCCTCTTTCTTGTACTTTTCTTCACTTAGTTAATCCATCTTTCTCATGGTCTACCTTGTGGTAATTTTCCTTGTATCTTGAGATTTAACAGTCTTTGTGGTAGTCTTTCCTTTTCCATTATTTTTGAATGTCCAAACCATTTTAGTATATTTTTTTCTATGTCTGTTGTTAATTTTTCTACATTAAATGTCTCCCTGATTTTGCTGTTTCATATTCTATCTCTCCTTGTTTTATGTATCATTCCATGTAAGAATTTAATTTCTGTAGCTTGGATTCTGCTCAATTCCTTCTTTGTATATGTCCAAGTCTCAGATGCATATGTTAGAACTGCTTGAAATAAGTTCCCAAAGTCTGGTCCCGCGTCCACATCATGGGAGGTGGTTAGCTCAAGTACGGAAGAGCTTGTTAGGGTGATGTACATCAGGTTGATGTGTGGGCTCAACAAGAAACCTGAAATGAGTGAGCTAAAGGTGCTCCAGTGAAGCCACATCAGGCCTAGCAAGTCGGTGGTGGATGATGAAATGATTTCAAAAGACAAATATGCCATATGATACCACAAAACATTGAAAATGAATAAAAAAAGGACTAATATGCAGTATGAAATATAATTTAACAAGCTGATTATTTATGAAGATAATATTTGTCAGCCAATGGAGAAAGATAATTCACAACGGGTTAAAGCAAGGAGATGCACTATCTCCTCTATTATTCAGTTTTGTACTAGAGCATGCCATCAAATCTTTGGAGAATGAATAAGGCCTACAACTCAATGGTATTAATAAACTGTTAGTTTATACTGATGATGTAGTATTATTGAGCGACAACGAGGAGGTACTGAGGCCCAATACACACACTCTATTGAATAACACTAAGAAATTGGGACTAAATGTATGTTTACGCATAGAAATGTGTTATGTAATGGAAATGGACAACTAATGACAAATTAAGGAAAGTTTGAAGAAGTGGCTGAATTCAAATATCTAGGAACAATAATCACAAATAGGAATGAGATGCACAAAGAAATTAAACATAGGCTCAATTCTGGAAATGCATGCTATTATGCTTTACAGGGACTCTTGACGTCCCAACTCCTTTCAAAAAATATATAAAACAGCTATTCTACCAGTTATATTATATGGATGCAAAACATGGACTCTTACTTTAAGGGAGAAAATAAGATTACGAATATTTGAGAATAAAGTTCTTAGGAACATTTTTGGACAAAAAAGAGATGAACAGACAGGTGAATGGAGAAAGCTACATGATATGTATAGGAAGCCAGATATAATGAGATCAGTTAAGTCTCGTAGACTGCGATGGGCAGGACACGTGGCACAAATGGGGAATGAAAGACGTGCATGGAAGCTTCTTGTAGGAAAGCCAGAGAGAAAACGCCCACTTGGTAGACCAAGAATGAGGCGGGAGAATAACATTACCCATGATTTGAGGGAAGTAGATTATGCAGAGGATGATTGGAAAACATTAGCTCAGGATAGTGATGTTGGAGACCTTATGTCCGTGTGGCCATGAACCTGCAGGTTCGATAGTGCAGTGAGTTAGTTAGTTAGTTAGTTAATTCAGTGGAGAAAGATATGCAAATGCATGAACTTCCTGGTCCTACTCATCAAAATAATATTATAGTAGGAAGAATAATTTTTATTTTCAAAATTAGACAGAACATATGTTTCTTTTGAACACAAAACATATATGATCGAGAAGTGATTGTTTACTTGTTCTTGGTTTGTCCCTCATTAAGATACTGATCCACATTCCTGAAGAGCGTGATACCAATGAGATCATAGAGGAAACCACCATGCAATCGGTTATATTCTGAGACTTTAGCCTTGTTGCGGATTTTAATTTCCGATTCATGCACATCTGGTTCTGAACCGTCTTCCTTTTTATGTCTGTATATTACAGAAAAGGGAAGTCCAAGTATGTTGAGCCATCCACCATAATTGTCACTCTCTGCCTCATGTCCAAAATGACGACATCGTCCTGTCAAAAAAAAAAGAAAAAAGATTTGCTCAGACCATAAAAATATTTTTATTCACTCCTATACTAATAATGGCCTAATTATCATTCTGTTTTTAGGGAAGTAAGTTGAATTTACCAGAGAGGTCTTGGTATCCATTGACAATGGCATGTAATTGCTCAATTTACTTCCCTAGGGAAGAAAATTAATTGACTTAATAATATAAAAATGTTTTTTAATTGGTCCACAGCTGTGGTCTCGAGGTAGCGTGCTGCCTTGTCATGCAGCGGGCCCGGTTTCGATCTCTGGTCAGTTTCTAGGATGAGGTTTTTATCGGGGTTTTTCCTCACCTGTAAGACAAATGTCAGGAAACTTTAAGGCCCAAATGGTCCCCGAACATCATATTGGTCTTCGCAATTATCATCATTCATATTCATCTTAGATTAAGCTTAGTATTAAGGATTCTCCTGGCGCACCACTATCATCATCACCACCCTATCATCGGGGCAATGTAACCCTGCCTTCCAGGCGCCCCAACCTCAGAAGTGGGTTACATTTATGCCAATGCCAGGAGAGAACACCAGAAATGTCCAAAAATGACAACCTGGGGCATTAAAAAGATATTTTTTTAAAATTTACACCAGTACTGTATACTTTTTCATATATATTTTTTGACTTTGTTAGTAATAGGAAACGAACCACAGTATTTGCCTCACCGCTTCCTCTATATCACAATGATAGCTCATCGGTTGATTAATGTCTTTGACATTGCCCGATTCCTAATAGCCAATTTTGTCGGTCCATCCAATCTCCTGGTTGTAGATGTTCTCCTTCATATATAAACATATTCCTTGACTCTAGGAGGTTTTAGGTCTTCCTCTGCTTCGTCTTCCCTCAGGTTTCCATTCCAAAACAGATTTTGGTAGTCGATCCTCGTCCATTCGCTGGACATGTCCGTACCATCTTAATTGCTGAGTTTTAATATAATCTAAATTAGTATTTAATGATATACGTATATATAATTAATATGCAGTCTGAAACTGTTATTTAAAATGTCTGCCACTAATTCAGACAACAATAAACAATTGCAGTTGTTTTATCAACATTCCCTTGTTATCAAACAATTGAACTCTTCAAACCAAGATATAAATTCACACAAAATATAAAAATTTAATAATTATCAGTATAGGAGTGAACAATAGTATATTACGATGCAAGGTTGGGAAGTGGTTTTTACAGAATTGAGGAAAATGTTTAAAAACCGAGCGATAGTGAGGTTCTTAATTTCCGAGATTCTGTAAAACAATTCACAAACATGCGTTGTACATTATTTTTTGTGCGATGGTGTTTTCAAAATAATAAATAATAGTAAAATAATAACATCTTTGTTGGAAATATTTGTGTTCATTATAAACAATCGACTAACATTAACAGTGTGGGCAATGTTTATTAGGTGAGACAACAGGAGGCCTTGATATCATTTAGTGATAAAATGGTGGCAAGTACATATTTATTGTTTTATATTTTTTAAATAAAGTTCAGTTCATTTAAAATGCAGTGATTTGTTTTGTATAATGTATATTAACACTACCTTTTACATATTTTTTGTATATGAGATAATCCATATCAAATCGGACAGCAAAAAATCTTGCAATTAATTTTTTTAATTTTATGTATCCGCCTACAGATAGAATCCCTCAGCTGTTACTAAAGTACAAACCAATAGGACATAGAAATGTTGGACGCCCATTTACTAGTTGGGAGGATTCATTAAATCCCACTTGATGTGAAAACAGGTCAAAAGGCCTAATTTCATGAAGCAGAAGAAGAAGAAGAGATTTTATGTATCCCTAAATATAGTGAATACATTTATAAACGTATTAATATCGAAATTTAATTTTTATCATTTATAGGTTCGTAGTTATGATGATCTAAAATTATGGTAAATATGATAAACTAAAACTTTTACTAACTAATATTTCTGAAACAGTAAACAGCAAAAATTTGTTTCAAACGTATTTATATAGGTGATATCATGTAGTTTAAGGGTGTTATTTTTATAATTAGGATATTTTTATTTTCGGTGTCAATTTTCTATTTTATGGCGGTTTACTGCAGTACATATCAAAAAACGAAAACGTAAAAATTACAGGATACTATTCACGCAATAAGGATTAATTTCCAGAAATTACCTTTTTGGAGAGTTGAATAGTTCAGACAATATAAATGTTTTTTATTCTATTTTCGTAAAAAAAACTGGCGAATCCACGGCGCAGCTGATTCATTTCACGGCCAAGGTCGCGCGCGTAGTTAATTGAAAGAGCTGACTCCGCTTCATCAGTGACTTTTTCAACTACCATTAAATCGAATAGATTATTATATAATGGAACAGTACTGTAAATTTATAAAAGTGGCGATATTTTAATTCTTACTTAGTAGATGTTTATTTATAAAATTTTATTGCTGAAGTGAGAAGTAAAGAACTCTGTTACTTACGTTTACTATGAATTATTAAACAAATTATTTATAACTAACTAATTCACTCACTGGCTGTGTGGAACCTGTAGGTTCATGGCAGCGCGGACATAAGCTCTCCATACACTCCATCCCGAGCTAACGTTTTCCAATTATCCCCTGTATAATCTACTTTCCTCAAATCATGTATGTTATTCTCCCACCTCATTCTTAGTCTTCCAACTGGGCGTTTTCCCTCCAGTTTTCCTACCAGAAGTTTCCAAGCACCTCTTTTGTCCCCCATACGTGCCACATTTCCTGCCCATCGCAGCCTTCGAGACTTCTTCTTCTTCTTCCTTCCAAGTATTAGGCCAAGGCCTGTTACGATCCTATAGAAAATTTCTGGGAAATTCTCGTATAAGACTTGAAAGCATAATAATAGTCCCTTCAATTGGTTGCTGGCCAAAGGAAGGCAAGACCAGTGATGGGGCTGCCATCTTATAGCCTCTGGTCAGGCTTTTCTGGAGAAGAAAAGAGAATAAAGGAAAGAAGAAATGGAAGAAAGGAAAGACTCCCTAGCCCTCGGATGCCCTAATAGCGTCGGGGTCGAAAAAACAAGAGTTAACCAAGAGAGGTTAGATAGTAAAGTTAAAAGAGTGCAAAACACAAGTAAGTGGAAGAAATGTTTTGCACTCTTTTAACTAACTGTTCTTATTATATGTGGCTTCCTATACATATCATGTAGCTCACTATTATGTAGTTTTCTCCATTCACCTGTCTGTTCATCTCTTTTTGATGTAAAAATTTTCGTAAGAAGTTTATTCTGAAATACTCGTAATCTTCTGTCCTTTTTTTTAACAAATTATATATTTTGTTACAAATTTTTCATTACAGTTTAAATGTAATATTATATAATAAAAACTCTTAATAATTAATTGAATAAACTGGTTAAATTTTTATTATGTTATAATTACTAATTTCAGTCTTAAAATAACTTTTTATTCAGTGTACTGGAGCGGTGTTTGCAATTATAGCAGGATTTATTCAATGATATCCCCTGTTTACAGGGTTATCAATAAAGTATTGTACCCTGAAAACTTTGACGAAATAGTATTGTTATATCACTTCCAAATAAAACCGAATGCTTTAATACTCGTATCAGTTCCTACCAAACGATAATAATGCAGGGTCAGCAAGTCTTCCTTAAACATCTGCTTTTCTATCAACAATTATCAAGTTCAGATTGCATACTAGGAAGTTGATTTACATCAGTGCGTGTGTTTAGTGCATCTCGTCATTTTAAGTGCCACAGTCAAACTTAAAATAATATCTTATTGTTTTTAACTAACAAGTTTGCAGATCTACAAAGACTAAATGGTGAGTTAGAAGTTAAATATAACTTTAATTATGCTTATATTAGTATACAATATTTATTAACAATATTATGTGTTAATATATGATTTTACAATTTCTTAAATGTTCCTGGAATGAGAGAATAATCGTAGAGGTATACATTTTGTGTTATAAAAGGAGAATAATGGGAAGTTTAGACATTAAATTAACACTATAACAATAATTTAGCTTATCTTCTTCTTCTTCCTTCCAAGTATTAGGCTAAGGCCTGTTACGATCCTATAGAAAATTTTCCCTCCAGTGTTTTGATCCTTCCGGGAAATTCTCGTATAAGACTTGAAAGCATAATAATAGTCCCTTCGATTGGTTGCTGGCCAAAGTTAGCTTATAATATAAGCAAATATTATCATGCATTTTAATATCATTTTAGATATGTCTTGAATAGGGGATGCAAGAACAGTAAGTGATACGAAGCCAATAAAATATATTTATACCTCTTAAATATTACTTGTAACAGCATGAAAATTGTTATAAATTATTATCGATAGCTTAACATTACTTGCAATATTCAACATCAGACAGTGGTGTACGGTATAAGTACAAAATATTACAACACATTACAAAACTACTCTCTAGAAAATAAATTTTTAATAGGCCTACCAGCTTGAATTCGTAGGTGCTTAGTTATTTAAATTAAACTATACATTAGCCAAAATCAGCACAAAATTAACCGCCTACTGAGGATATCAATAAATATTATTATATTTGATGACGTTTATTATGTAGCAATTTATTTTAAGCGCGAGGTTCTCCTACGTACCATAAATTTACGACACGGCACTCACGGATTTCCTTCCTTCTGGAGAAAGCTACATTCAGAATTGTTACGCCTTTAAAATTCCATTGATTCCTATCGAGTTTGAACCCGCGAACCTCGGAATCGGAGGCGTGCAGAGTAACCACTAGTCCACGATGATGATAATGTTATAATTGTAATAATAATGATAATAAAAATAACGTAATGATGATATTAAAAATAAAAATATTTGTAAGTGCGCAAAGGCTATTACCAAGTAGCTCCGTCATTGTACGAGCGAGCGATCTTCACTCACGCGAAAGGTATTGCGGGCAGTCTACACATAGGAGATTTTAGGGAAAATAATTATTTTTGGTAGTTTCCTTTCAAAACTCCACTTTAATACTAATTTTAAAAACATAACTGGTGTTCAGGTAATAATGTGGCACTTTTTTATTTTATAAGATTTTTGGTGAGAAAGGTCAATTGCATATTAATTGCATTTACGCCCTTCAGAAAAACGTAAATATTAACATACTAATTTTCAAGCGATAGAGCATAAAATCATCTATAATGTGACTATCTTTTCAGGTTGAGGGAGTAGTTATACTTCGAGAAATTTATTTCATAAAATAGACTAATTAAAGCAATACGATACATTGACAGCTCTATTACTCATTAATTACACCAAGCGAAGACTTGAAATTCGGTTCAGATATCATAAAGTTTTCTTTGTAAAAAAAATGTAAACTTTTAAAGATGTGAGTTCAATTTTCACAATTTATTTGCCGATTTCGTATGGAATGTCCCATATACATTGCATGTAATATACATAGAGGGCAGTGGTTTTACTTCCCACACGTGTTTTGTAATATGTAATATTATAGTATAGTAATTTTATTACAGTATAGTTATTTAAGTTGGTAAACCCGAAATATAGGAAGTTGAATTTTCAGTCATGATCGCCATTGCTGTAAGTATGAATGAACGCACTTTCACGCAAAAAAAAAATATTGAATTTTGAAAAATTTAGTTTTATAAATAGGCATTTTGAGCAAATTGCATTAGAAAGGTGGAATTTCAATGTGTGTATATATATATATATATATATATATATATATATAAATCTATCTTACAGTTTGTTTACTTAGAAAGATGGAGTAATACTTTTAGTTCCATGAAATTAATAAAATATTAGGGGGAAATAATAAAGTATTCACTTCTTTTATTTACTTTTCGAAAATTTTTCCACTATCACAAATGTTACATACGTACATAGTGTTCTGCTAAAGAGCAGATATTTCACTGCAAACTCAGCATTCTCCACTCTTTCCTTAACTCAGCTTTCCTTTTTGTATCTGCATACAAACCATTTATTTTAATATTGTCTATCATCTGATGTCTTTTTCTGCCTCTAACTTTCTTTCCGTTGACCATTCTTTCCAGGGCATCCGTCAGCAGGCAGTTTCTTCTTTGCCAGTGGCCAATCCAATTTCTGTTCTCTTCTTTATGAGTTCCAGCATTGTTCTTCCTTCACCCACTGAGTCTAGCATATCTTTATTTTTTATTTTGTCTGTCCATTTTATACGTTCCATCCTTTTCCATATCCACATCTCAAAAGCTTCCAGTCGCTTTTCCTCATTCCGTCATAATGTATAAGTCTCTGCACCAAACAATGATACACTCCACACAAAGCACTTCACTAGCCTCTTCCGTAATTCTTTTGTCAAAGGTCCACAGAAAATTCTTCCCTTCATGCTATAAGCTCCTTTTGCCATTGATACCCTCTGCTTTATTTCTCGACAGCAGGTTCATGTTACTACTGATAGTACAGCCCAAGAATTTGAAGCACTCCACTTGCTCAATGGCCTCATCTGTAATCCTCGTGTTTATCTTCCTTCCTATAATCTTGACCTTCATCTTATTTATACTTATCTTCATCCCATAATCCTTGTACTTATCATTTAGCTCCATCAGCATGTTCCTCAGTGTCATTGCATCTTCTGCTAGCAAAGCCATATCATCAGCAAAATCTTATGCACTTAATTCTTCTTCCTCCCATATTTACACCTCCCGTATTCCTGAAGCAGTCCTTCATTAGGTCTTCCAGGTAGATGTAAAGAATAGGTGATAGAGGACATCCTTGCCTTACCCCCCCTACCATTTTATCTTCCCTCTGACATTTCTTCTCCTATCTTCACTTTTATTCGCAGTTTCATATAAAGATTTCCTATGAGCCTCCTCTCCTCCAGTTCACGCCAATTTTTTACAAGATCCTCATGAGTTTATCCCAATTCACTCTATCAAAGGCCTTTTCCAGGTCAACAAATACTGCATAAACTTCTTTATCTTTTTCTATATATATATTTGTCGTATTGTTTGTATCATTCTAATTGCATCTCTCGTACTCTTTCCCTTCCTGAAGCCAAACTGTTCTTCTTCCAATTCGCTTTCCATCATAGAACGTAAACGTCGATTCAGTATTCGTGTATTCGTAGGAGAATCTTTGCAAAGTGTGATATCAAACAGATAGTCCTGAACTCCTTACATTTCTTCGCATTATTTTTCTTCGGTATTGGTATTAACACTGTCTCAAGATGTTACATATTCATTTAATTTTATACAATGTGCAGTTTTCATGAATCCACTTCTAACCTTCTTCTTTCTTTGAAGTAAGATAATTTTCACAGAATTCTGCACACCCATATGGAAACCTCTAGCCACCGATCATTTCCGAAGTAGCAAGGATATGTTCATAGAAATATCTGGAATGACAGCCCAGATGTTTCGATGATCTGCTCGGGTCTTTGAACTCGAGAGTTGGCGACTCACAAATCTATTTCTACCAATGTGAGACCAATATTCTCGCTTTGCCCGCGTAATTTAAACGTCGTTATTACAACGTGTCAGAGTATTTTTATGTATGATTGTATTATATATGTATGGAGTGGATGGACAGGGACGAGTGGGGAAAGATGTGTAAATATTGAAAATAAATATATTACATGAAAAGAAAAATAAATGCCTGAACCGTGATATGAACCTAGGACATCTAACTTGATACGTTAGTGCGCTACCAGTTACGCTATCCAGGTTCCTAGCACAAACATTTATTTTTCCTTTATATATTCTCTATCATGAGAGGTAGCGGGAACTCGGTATCACTGCCCTCTCGTGACTACTATAACAAGTAAGCAAATTAAAGAGCATTTTTACTTTATAGCAGTGACGCTTCTTTATTTCGATGTTATAATTCAATTTTTGACATTGATAAATGCTAGACTAATGTGATATGAAAAGGAAAATAAACGCCTGAACCGGGATAAAATAAATGTTTGTGCTAGAATGCCTGGATAGCGTAACTGGTAACGCACTAACGTATCAAGTTAGAGTTCCTGGGTTCAAATCGCGGTTCAGGCGTGTATTTTTCTTTTCATTTCAATTGGGCCTTCATTACTAAATGTCAAAATTTAATTATAACATAGTAATAAATACATAATTATATATATATATATATATATATCCATCCATAGCAATTCTGCCCGAGGGCAGGTCTTTCATTGCAATCATAGCATTTTCATGTTATGCTTTGCAGCTTTACTGGGGAATTATAGGTGTGGTAGCTTCCCGTTGCTTTCCACACCGGTGAAGGATGATGATGGTCATAATGATAAGGAGGATGATGATGGCCGGATGAATTTCGAAGACTGTTGGGCCCTAAGCTTCCTGACATTTGTCTTACAGGTGAGGGACAAGGCAGCACGCTACCTCGAGACCACAGCAGTGGACTATATATATATATATATATATATATGTGTGTGTGTGGGGGGGGGATTATAGGTGTGGTAGCTTCCCGTTGCTTCCCACACCGGTGAAGGATGATGATGGTCATAATGATAAGGAGGATGGTGATGGCCGGATGAATTTCGAAGACCGTTGGGCCCTAAGCTTCCTGACATTTGTCTTACAGGTGAGGAAAAACCCCGAAAAAAAAACCTCATCCAATAGCCTGTCCCGACCGGGAATCGGACCCGGGCCCGCTGCGTGACAAGGCAGCACGCTACCTCGAGACCACAGCAGTGGACTATATATATATATATATATATATATATATATATATGTGTGTGTGTGTGTGTGTGTGTGTGTCTTTAATCTTGGAAAAGAAAAATCTGAAAAAAAAATTCGACAAAGAGATCAACCCAACTGGGAATCGAACCTGGGCTAGCTGCATGAGAGGCATCGATGTTACCTCTTACCGTAGCAGTGGTAAAATTCGTATTGTTTTAGAAGATTGGCATATAAATATTCTTCTTCTTCTTTCTTCTTCCTCTACGCATGAAAGCTGGCAGCTTGTTACGTGTTCATTCACTTCAGGTCCGGGGTATGGTGACGTCCTTCCATCGTAGTTGTGGTCTTTCTAACGGCCTTTCTTGCTGAGGTGTCCAGTCACGTACTTTCTTCACTACATACAAATATATATATTATTTTAATGTCCCAGGTTGTCATTTCGACATTTCTGGTGTTCTCTCCTGGCATTGGCTTAATTGTAACCCACTTCTGAAGTTGGGGCGCCTAGAAGGCGGAATTAATTTACCCCGATGATATGCTGGGTGATAAATGATAATGAAGCGCCAGGAGAGTTCTTAACCTAAATTCTTGACCATTGGCAACCACAGAAATAATTCTCTTTAAGGAAATATTCCTATGGTTTGATCGGGAATCGAACCCGATGAACAGTAGTCAGAAACGCTGACCAAGCCCATGAGGCTAGTCTAATTTTGTTAAAATGCAATATTTTTTGTCTAAACGAAGTTTAATTGCAACGATATTGTGCACTTACCATAGGAGATGATCATGGATATGATGACGAAGAGAGCGAATATTCTCATTTCTTTGCCTTCACTTATCAGTCCTTAAATGAAATAACGCTCCGATTACAATTCGGATAAATATAATAGTATCACCTTTCCAATTAACTGGTACATTTCATCGTTAAAAGTCGCATATAGCGTTTTATTTGATCGTTACCAACAAATGAAGTTACAATTTACTTGGAGCTTTAATAAGGCTCGTTGACACATGAAATCTTAATGATTATAAATAAATTATGGCTAACGATAGGTTTTATCAGTAATTTATGAACTTAATCGTTATATATAGGCAACTTTTATACGATTCATGATATGTTCCGTTGAGGTATTATTCAAAATATAAAATTATGGAATATTAAAACTGATAGTAAAAGTCGGCCGCGGTGGACTAGTGGTTATGCTCCTTGCCTCTAGTCCCGAGGGTCGCGGGTTCAAAACCGGTCGGGGTCGATGGATTTTTTAGGACGGAAAAATCCAAGGAGTAAGTCCTCCGGGAGGGACTTTAAGCCGTGGGTCCCGAGTCTGAAGATTTTCAGGCTCGTAAAAAATCCTTAAGCCTGAATGAAAAGGCCTCTAAGCAAAATTTACCGAATTTTCCCGTCCTAGTACTACCTTGGTTTCTTAGATGTCAGTATGAGGCGGAACGCTGACCACGGACCACTCAAAATGACATCTATACGAAAACAAGTGTAACTAAATTAGTATGGTTCAAATTCTTCCCTGTAGGGGGAGAGGGAGAGCGCCTAAATCTCTGTAAAGGGAAAATATAGGCTTACAATACAATATACAAAACTGATAGTACGATATGTCTAGTACTATACGACAATGAAAATAGAAAAGAAAAATTAATATTACAAGACTTAAATAACATGCATGAAGAAAATCATATTCACCGAAGAAATAGAAGTTAATAATAGTATAAACACTACTTAGATTTGTCTATAACAAAAAATCCACGTAACAATAAACTAGAAATCGGCATCTACCGGAAACCTACAAACAATGCTCTTACCATAAACAAAAAAAAATCTACACACCCTTTTCAACAAAAAATAAGTACATTTAACAGCTTAATCAATAGAATGTTAAAACTTCCATTAAGCAAAGACAATTATATTCGAGAACTCAACTACATTAAATATAGGCCTATGGCAAAAATCAATGGCTATAATGAACAAATCATAAATAAACTTGTAAATATATAAAAAAGAAAGAAGAAATATATCTAACATAACTAAACTTGAAAGAGAATCTGATAACAACAAGAAAACATGGATAACACATATACAGGAAAATAAACGTCAAAATTAGCCAATACACTAAGGAAAGCCGATAAAAACATAAAAATATCATACAGAACTAATAAATTAAATAATTAAATATAAATTGACATGTAAGGACTGCAACAAATTTTATATAAGAAGAACAAACAGAAGTTTTAACATCAGATTTAATGAACATTTTCGAGACTTTATTCACGCAGAAGGAAAATCAAGCTATGCAAAACAAATTATCCATGAAGGATATCGCATGTTAAATATTGAAAACATCCTAACAGTAATGCACAGAGAAAATAATCCAGCGAAGATAAACGTACTCGAGGAGATGGAAATCATGAAAGCAGTTCACAACAACGACCATCTGACAAACGAAAACGAACCCAGTACATGTAACCCCCTCTACCAGATCTTCAGTGAAAACACCAGTTTTGAATCCTGCCGATGATGGGACTAGTCCCGAAAGCGCTACAGTTAAATAATTAATAAAGTTGAGGAGACGGACCTTTCAGGCGAATATTCCATAATTTTATATTTTAATTTTTATATATAGGACTATATGATTCTTCTGCTATAAAAGGAATTCTGAGATTCTCAAAGAATTACAAACAGAATCAATAATGGAATATGTACAAAAAAATATACAGTAGAAACAACTGGAAATCTGACGTAAGGAGAATGAGCCGAACAAGAATAGGCCTACCACGTCAAATCTTAAATTACCAGCCACCAGGCGATCCTTGGACAGACCCTTCAAACGTTGGATTGAGACCGTAACAGACCCCTAGGTCTAACTCATTAAAGGAAGAAGAAGAAGAAGATAATTCTTCTGTACGTATGTTTGTCACTCTACTCCTCCTAAACGACTCGATCGATTCTGATGAGATTTTTTGATTATGTCTGATTGGATCTCTCGATGGTTTAGATTCACAATTGGACCCTCTAAAACCATTACGTCTATGAGTTCACCAGAAGTGAAAATTTAAAAATTGCTCTAGTGGTTACAATTTTCGATGTTTCGCAACGAAACTCAGTATATCATGTTAGAATAAACCGATGTAGTTATTCAAAAATGAGCGAAATCCGACGATTAAAAGTGGAAGTTTACTTGAAACCCGAAATTAAAAACTGCCTAAACGACTGGACCAATTTTGATTTTTTTTAGCGGGTCCCTGGATGGTTTAGATTCACAATTGGACTCGATAGATGGCACTGCGATCGGGTTGTAGGATCTTTTCTCATGTGTAGTCATCTGCATCATCGACATTCCGCGCGACAATAATTTGATGTCATCATGAACACTTCTTGGGAGCCACACAAGATGGCAGTGAGGAGTTTTCCTACGAACTTATTAATTAGTGAATTTTACAGTAAAAAAAGTAACATTTTTTTATCGTCCGGCCACTTCACGGGAATTGAACGTTCGGGCAGGACAACATCTGCCGGGTACGTTAGTATTATAATACTTACTTTACTTACTCACTGGCACTATCGAACCCGTAGGTTCATGGCCGCGCGGACATAAGCTCTCCATACATCCCTATCCTGAACTAATGCTTTCCAATCATTCTCTGTATAATCTGTTTCCCTCAAATCATAGTTAATGTTATTCTCCCACCTCATTCTTGGTCTACCAACTGGGCGTTTTCCCTCTGGCTTTCCTACAAGAAGCTTCCATGCAAGTCTTTCATTCCCCATACGTGCAACATGTCCTGCCCATCGATAATAACATTATAAATGCGGTCTTCTAACTAGCAAACTATCCACAATTGAAAAAGCAGGACAGTTACTTACGAGAAGGTGATACCTCCAGAAATTGTGTATTCATTTGACATGAGCTGACCGCGGTGCTCCTTGTTTCTGGTCCCGAGAGTCGCATGTTCAAACCCGGCCGGGATCGATGGATTTTTCTTAGAATGGAAAAATCCAAGGAGTAAGTCCTCCGGGAGGGACTTTAAGCCGTGGGTCTCGAGTCTGAAGATTTTCAGGCTCGTAAAAGATCCTTAAGCCTGAATAAAAACGCCTATAAGCAAAATATACCGACCTCAACGTCCTAGTAATACCTTAGTTGCCTGTTAGATGTCCCAATTGGGTCGGTGTGTTGACTGCATATCATTCATGCGCTACGCCATTAATAATAATTTGATAAAGTCCCTTGAATTTTAACTCCATTTTATAAAAAAAAAATAATACGAAAGTGAAATATATTTTAATTTTAGATCAATATTTGACAGTGTTTTTAAAACGCAAATAGGCGCATTAAATTATTTGCTCCGACTAACTAATATTGTTATAGAATACAGGGCTCTGATTTTCATGACGTCATTTTTTTTTCTCAAGCAGTGTGTATTGCCCGTAAGTATCAAAATCCTGGACACGTACCTCTGCTTATAAAAAAAAATATTATTTTTGTGCAATAGTAATCTACGTTTTGTCTTACAGAAGTGGCGACCATGATTGAAAGTTCATCTTCCTTCATTTCGGGGTTGCCACCCTAAATAACTATACTATGATATTACATATTACAAACCTCGTGCGGGAAGTAAACCCAGGGCCCTTTATGTATACTACATACAATGTATATACAAAAATATATCCAAAAGGTAGTGATAATATACATTATACGAAACAAATCATTGCAATTTAAATGAACTGAATTTACTTGAAACAATATAAAACAATAAATACGTACTTGCCGTCATTTTATTCCTGATTGGTGTCACGGCCTGCTGTAGTCTCAACTAATAAACGCACTGTTAACGTTAGTCACTTGTTTATAACGAACGCAAATATTTCCAACAAAGATGCTATTATTTGACTATTATTTATTATTTTGTAAACACCATCGCGCAATAAAATGTACAATGCATGCACGTTTGTGAAGTGTTTTGCAGAATCTCGGAAATTAAAAATCTCGCTATCGTTCGGTTTTTAAACATATCCTCGCTTCTGTAAAAACCACTTCCCTACCTCGCATCGTAATATACTATTCTTTTTCATAAAACTTATTCGAAAAATGGCTGAAGATAGGAACGACTGTTTTAACTGCGGTCCTGTGCTGTGAAGAACACAGTAGTGTTTGAGGTGAGATGTATGTCGTGTTTGAGGTGAGATGATGTATGTCTCATTTTAATTTTATTAATATTATCTCTATTTTTCACTTTTTTCGCCATATTCTGCATTTTTGAAGTTGTCATTTTTTCTCAATTTTTACGTCTTTTTTGTACTTTTTTTTTTTAGCTTTTTACGTTTTTTTCGGGTATTTTTGCATTAAATACAATCGATTAAAATTATTACATGTCCATCGCTGTGGTCTCAGGGTAGCGTGCTGCCTTGTCACGCAGCGGGCCCGGGTTCGATCCCCGGTCGGGACAGTTTTTCTGGGCGAGGTTTTATCGGGGTTTTTCCTCACCTGTAAGACAAATGTCAGGAAAACTTTTCAGGCCCAAACGGTCCCCGAAATCATATGGCCATCGCAAATCATCATCATTCATATTCATCTTAGGTTAAGCTTAGGATTAGGGACTCTCCTGGCGCACCATTATCATCATCACCCATCATATCATCGGGGCAACGTAACCCCGCCTTCCAGGCGCCCCAACCTCAGAAGTGGGTTACAAGTACGCCATGCCAGGAGAGAAACCAGGAATGTCAAAAGACAAACCTGGGGCATTTGGAAAAAATAAATAAATAAATTATTAAAAAATATTTTTAAATACTCGTATAACTAATAAATGGATGTTTGATCAATGGCACGACAATGTACATGTTAATTGGTGTCAACTATAATTATTGTCGTGACAGGCTTCTGTCTGCAAATGTGCGTGTAGTAAATAAGTAAATAATTAAACTACATGCCACTCGACAATGTACAGCTGACAATAATGAAATTGGCAGTATGTGAAATACTGCATACAACTTTTTCGAAATGTATAATCCAACCTAGGAACAATAATTATGATCGCCTCACTATGATGATTGTCTGTTTATATAAAAGCGGATGCTGCGCGACAATGATTAACATTCGGAATTATTATAGTGGCGGTTGTCGGCATCTTTGTATTTAATTATATATAACAGCTGCGGGGAAACAGAGCGAGCCACTGGACAACCATCATAGTGAGGCAATAATACAAATAGGAATGAGATGCACAAAGAAATTAAACATAGGCTCAATTCTGAAAATGCGTGTTATTATGTATTACAGAGACTCTTTGATGTCCCAACTCCTTTCAAAAAACGGTAAACAGTAAATTTATAAAGCTGTTATTCTACCAGTTATATTATATGGGTGTGAAACATGGACTCTTACTTTAAGGGAGGAAAGATTTCAAGTATTTGAGAATAAAGTTCTTAGGAACATTTTTGGACCTAAAGAGAGATGAACAGACAGGCGAATGGAGAAGACTTAACATAACAATGAATTACATGGTCTTTATAAGAAGCCAGATATAACAAGAACAGTTAAGTCTCGTAGAATGTGATGGGCAGGACATGTGGCATATATGGGGGATGAAAGAGGTGTAAGGAAGCTTCTGGTAGGAAAACCAGAAGGAAAACGCCCAGTTGATAGACCAATAATGAGGTGGGAGAATAACATTAACCATGATTTGAGAGAAGTAGATTATACAGGAAATGATTGGAAAACATTAGCTCAGGATGGCGATGTATGGAAAGCTTATATCCGCGCGGTCATGAACTTACGGGTTTGATAGTACCAGTGAGTTAGTACTTTTATTATTATCTACAAAATCTGGTAAAGGTGGGAACATTTCGATGCCACTGTTTAGTTATAAGATATCATGGTTACTGAAAATAGACATTTATACCTTAATTACGCTGTGCTTTCAATTTCGACGCTAGGTATGTGCAGAGAGGTTGGGGAGAGAGTAATATTTCGTAACAAGAGATAGTATAATTCCATAGAGAAGATTTAGTAAAAAGCTAGGAACGTGCATGCAGGATGTGTTGGTGTCCCTCGCTTTGAAAATTTAGCTTCATGAAAAAGCGAGGGCGTGAAGGCCGTGTAGTTTGAGATTCATCACAGCATCATTCAGTTCATCACTCGCCATGACCACTCTCAGTGTCCTCGTCATCCTGCCCGTCCTGGCCCTCGCATCGACGCCCGCCAAACGTAAGTTAACTCTCCCACTATTTTTTCTGTAGGTTGCGATACTTTATAAGAAAAAGTATTTCCTTTAAATAAATAGTGGAGTGTAAGGACTTTACTAAACTGAAAGTAAGATACATACAATGCGAATTACAAATTTAAAAATGACGATATTATGCATCAACAGGCTAAGCGCCATTAACAATATGTTTGTGCCATCCGTTGCACAGGCTCGTGAAGTAAATGTATGCACAATTTTAGCATCAAATCTTTAAATATAGGCCTATCCTTATTATTAAATAAAATGTAAACGCCATCCATCAATAGTAATTCTGCACTAGGGCAGATCTTTCACTGCAATCATAGCATTTTCATGCCATGCTTTGCAGCTTTACTAGGGAATTATAGATGTGGTAGCTTCCCGTTGCTTTCCACGCCGGTGAAGGATAATGCTGCTTGCTGGATGATTTTTGGGGACCGTAGGGCTCTAAGTTTCCTGACATTTGGCTTACAGGTGAGGAAAAATCCCGAAAATAAAAGAAACCTCACCCAGGAGCCTGTCCCGACCGGGAATTAAACCCGGGCCCGCTGCGTGACAAGGCAACACGCTACCTCGAGACCACAGCGGTGGACATATGTAAACGCCATTAGTCCTAATAGAGATTCTGTGTTTTGCAACAAACGGTTATGAAACCAGATCTTCATAAATCATCATCATCATCACTCCAGGGATTAGGCAATTGCCCGTTCCGACTTCATAATGCAATCAGTCGGATTATCATAAAAGGAACCGACCCAAGTAAGATAAAAGGATACGATTTGGAATAAAGAATCTTCATAAATGCTAATCTAAATTTTGCATCAAGCAGCTAAGCGCCAAATGTTCCCGCTCTTATATTGTTGATGCATAACCGTCAAACAAGGAAAATAACTTGCAATATCCAGTATTGTTAGTTTGGCGCTACAGTAAATAGTGAACATTGACTTAAACTTTAAACGTTTTTTCTCGAAACTAACAATGGCGCATATCCGGTTGATGCATAAAATCGTTTAAATATGGTTCACACGGGCAGCAAGCCGTAAGTGCTGTTGACAGTCCGTATTAACAAAATAATGGTTAGTAATAAGATAAAGTAGATATGAGTAGAAGAAGAAGAAAAAAAACGCCACAATAGATAACAATACAATTATATTATACAATAATTAGGTTACGTAAAATTATTTAATTTTAATGAAATTAAACTTTGCTTACATATTTATTTATTCACGAATAAGTGTTGTTTTTATTTTCCACGTTTTGTCCAGAAATTTACCCAAGTTTATCCAATTTTCTTGGTTTATCAATAACTCGTAGCATGAAAATCTTTCACGATTTGAATTTAGGAATCTTTCCGGTAACAACCGATACCTCCAATATTCTAAATTGTTACATTTTCCTAATATATGTATTTCGTCTTCAAAACTCTCGCACATTGGCCATATTCGCATATTGTGATCGTCAGTAATTATTAGAAATTTCCATGCCCCAAACCTTAACCAACAAGCCCTTCTCTCTTTAAATCCTAGATTGAGTTTAAATAAATAAATATATATATATATATATATATATATATTATACTGTTCATAAGTAATGCCACGAGTGATTTCCAAATTATCGATAAATATACGAGTCACGAAGTAACGAATGAATTTATCTAGAAAATTTGGAAATCAAGAGTGGCATTTGTTAAGACTATTTAACGAATAAAATAAGTTGTTTACTCACAAATCATTATTTAAATATAGTTATTTTAAAATGTTTATATATTTAATATAAACGGCGATGTTTGAAAACAAATGAGAAACGTTTTATTAATGATTATATTTCATTTGTTCATCCACTGCAACTAGATTATATTATTTATTGCCAAATAGGATGGCAATATTGTAAGAATGCACCCTGGTGGAGAAACAATGAAATCCATGAAACTGTATATTATAACCAACATTATAGGTTACTATTTTTTTAGGAAACAACTCAGTAAAATCATTATTTAAAAACAAATTATTGAACACACATAAAACATTTTTCAAATGTGTAGGTCGAAGGAATCTGTTCATTATTTGCTACATTCAACGTATTTGTTGGAGAGTCAATCACTGCAAAATAATGCTCTGACCTGTTCAGAGTATTAAAAAGGAAGAACTTTCTTTATTTTGGTAAACATAATTCGATAAATATCGAGGTGAAACACGACTGTTATTGGTTGTAAAACACAATTCATTGAAACGTGATTGGTCATTGACTCCCATTTGGGGGCATGAGTTAAATAGTTCAAGTATTATTTTAGAATTCTTGTTATGAGATGTAACTTATTATCTAGTGTACACAGTTTTCGACATAATTGTGTAAAATTGCTGTTGTGAATCACCAAATTCCAAAAGATGGTATTATTTAGAACTTGAACATGTAATACTGTTACATAAGTTTTTGTGACTTATATGCAACTTTAGAACTCAATAATGTTATGGTGGCATGGCGAATGGATGTGATGATGGTGTGAAAAATTTGTTATTTTTATTACGGACTAGCTAATACCCGGTGTGCTCTGCTACACCTAAATAAATTATAATGTGTTTTTGCATTTAGTTGAAAAAGTAAAAGGAAAAATAAATATACATTTATATGGTTATTATTTTTAATTTCCCCGTGCTGATTACCCGGTGTTGCCCGATAATCTACGCATCCCGATGTACTTGGCATAAATAAGTTGAAAAACAAAATTCGTTATTTTGAGCTATCCATAAAAGAATACCCGCCGTGCGCTGCTATGCTTGTCCGGGAATCTACTTATTCCGATGTTCTTGGCATCAATGAAAGACAAAAATGGTTATTGTGAGTTATCCTTAAAAGATAAACGTATGCTATCGCGGACTTTCCTGGTATTTGGGGACATTTATCTTACATTTGAGGAAAAACCCCGAAAAAAAATTCACCCAGGAAACTTGTCCCGACCAGGGATCGAACCCGGGCCCGCTGCGTGACAAGACAGCACGCTACCTCGAGATCAGAGAGGTGGACTAATTGGAATACTGTATACTTACTTACTCACTGGCACTATCGAACTCGAAGGTTCATGGCCGCGCGGACATAAGCTCTCCATACATCCCTATCCCGAGCCAATGCTTTCCAATCATTCCCTGTATAATCTGCTTCCCTTAAATCATAGTTAATGCTGTTCTCCCACCTCATTCTTGGCTACCTACCAACTGGGCGTTTTCCCCCTGGCTTTCCTACAAGAAGCTTCCATGCACGTCTTTCATTCCCCATACGCGCAACATGTCCTGCCCATCGCAGTCTACGAGACTTAACTGTTCTTTATTATATCTGGCTTTCCTATAAAGACCCATGTAGTTCATTGTTATGTAGTCTTCTCCATTCACCTGTCTCTTCATCTCTCTTTGGTCCAAAAATTTTCCTAAGAACTTTATTCTCAAATACTCGTAATCTCCTTTCCTCCCTTAAAGTAGAGTCCATGTTTCGCACCCATATAATATAACTGGTAGAATAATAGTTTTATATATCTTCAGCTTAACGTTTTTTGAAAGGAGTTGGGACATCAAAAGTCTCTGCAATGCATAATAGCACGCATTTCCAGAATATTATCTAAATTGCAATATTTATTTCATTAAGGGCTGCAGCAAACTTAGTACATATTTAACTTAGAATCTATAAAATATTCATAAGGATAAGAAACCCTTATCATTCTTGAGAGGGGTTGATATGTAAAAAAAAAATCGAAAACGAGCGATATTAATTGCAAATCTGTAATTTTCTAGGTCGCGTATCTGATTCGTGAACAGTACCAATGATATTCAAGGCCAGATTTGATCCCCATAGCTCCCTAAGGGGTGAGTGAGTGAGCAGGGCGAAAAATAAAATGTTAGAAGTGACTGAGATTAATGCCAAGTATTCATTTATTTACAAACAGATTTACAATGTAATAAAACATATTCTTGTGCAGAAAGCTTTTTAAATGTTTATCCTCCTTCTCCGTTCTTCTCTATCTTCCCATTCCAATTCTTCCTGACCTATCTCCCTCATACATCTTCTTACATCATCCATCCATTTAAATCTTGGTCGACCTCTCTTTCCTTTCCCAGGTGGAATCCATTCCAAAGCTTGTCTGGGTAATCCTTTCTCTGGCATCCTACGTATATGACCATACCATTCTAGTTGTCTGTATCTCACAAAATATAATATTGAATTTTTGGACTTTCATTTGTTGTGTGATGTTTGTATTCGTGATTTTAACTGAAATTTTTATTCAACTGTCAAGTTTCTGCACAGTATGTTAGCGGGGTTCGAATTAGGGATTTATAAATTTGTAATTTGGTATTAATTCTTGCCAAGTATCCATCCATAGTAATTCTATCCGAGCTGGGGATATGGGCATTAAGCCCGAGGAAACCCAGGGGGATGGTGGTGGGAATCTTAATAAAAAAAGGTCTTTCATGCTATGCAGCTTTACTAGGGAATTGTAGGTGTGGTAGCTTCCCACAACGGTGAAGGATGATATAATTTCGGGGACCATATGGGCCTTAAAATTTTCCTGACATTTATCTTACAGGTGAGGAAAACCCCCCGATAAAAACCCCACCCAGAAAAACTGCGCCGACCGAGGATCGAACCCGGGCCCGCTGCGTGACAAAGCAGCACGCTACCTCGAGACCACAACGGTGGACTTGACAAGCATAATGTGTTAAAGTAAAAACCCCATGTGTATTAATAAATATTCTCAGAAACAAGCCAATTGCGTGAAAATTACATGTCTTCCTGTTTCCTGTTTAGCGGCAGTCGTCCATGCAAGGGTATAATGGATATGTAGTATTATAAATATATGGTATAGGAAACTACATTTAATTATATAAAATATAGTTTGTGTGCCTTTGGCATGGATTCCCTGAAGTAGTCCCTGCCCGGAGAACCGAATTGCGGGCTATTTTACATCCGGAAAATTTTACCCCAGTGCTACTTACTTTAATATACGGATGTGTCTAAATGGCAGAAAGAGTAGGGTGCGTGCAGGCAAACAGTTTTCGGACACTTTTGAAATCCAGAATGAGTTGAAGCAAGGAGATGCACTCTATCCTCTACTATTTAATGTTGTACTAGAACATGCCATCAAATCTCTAGAGGATGAAGAAGGCCTACAACTCAATGGTATACGCTGTTAGTTTATGCTGATGATGTAGTACTATTGGCCGATAGCGAGGAGATATCGAAAGGAAACAACACGTCACACATTATGTGAATTTATACCTGAGGAAATTAGGACTGGAAGTAAATATCAATAAAACTAAATATATGGTCACACGTCGAAATACATTATGTAATGGAAATTGACAGCTAATGACAAATGTGGGTAATTTTCAGGAAGTTGCTTAATTCAAATATCTAGGAACAATACTCACAAATAGGAATGAGATGCACAAAGAAATTAAACATAGGCTCAGTTCTGGAAATGCGTGTTATTATGCATTGCAAAGACTCTTGATGTCCCAAATCCTTCCAAAAAAAGTTAAACTGAAAATATATAAAACTATTATTCTGCTAGTTATATTATATGGGTGCGAAACAAGGACTCTTACTTTAAGGGAGGAAAGGAGATTACAAGTATTTGAGAATTAAGTACTTAGGAATTTTTTTGGATCAAAGAGAGATGAACAGACAGGTGAATGGAGTAGACTACATAACAATGAACTACATGGTCTTTGTAGGAAGCCAGATATAATAAGAACATATAAGTCTCATAGACTGCGATGGGCAGGACATGTGACACGTATGGGGATGAAAGACGTGCATGGAAGCTTCTTGTAGGAAAACCAGAGGGAAAACACCCAGTTGGCAGACCAAGAATGAGGCGGGAGAAAGCATTAACTATGATTTGAAGGAAGTAGATTATACGGGGAATGATTGGAAAGCATTAGCTCAGGATAGGGATGTATGGAGAGCTTATGTACGCGCGGCCATGAATCTACGGGTTCGATAGTGCCAGTGAGAAAAGTAAGTAAGTAAACTTTAAAGGAGGAAAGAAGATTACGAGTATTTGAGAATAAAGTCCTTCAGAAAATGTTAGGGCCAAAAAGAGATGAACAGACAGGTGATTGGAGAAAACTACATAATAGTGCGCTTCAATATGTGTATAAAACGCCAGATATAATAACGGTTAAGTCTCGTTATCTGCGATGGGTAGGGCATGTGACACGTATGGGGGATGAAAGAGGTGCATGGAAGCTTTTTGTAGGAAAACCAGAGGGACCAAGAATGAGGTGGGAGAATATCATTATCCACTATTTGAAGGACGTAGATTATACAGGGATGGTTGGAAAATATTAGCTCAGGATAGGGATGTATGGAGAGCTTATGTCTGTGCAGCCATGAACCTACGGGTTCGATAGAGCCAGTTAATTAACTAATTACCTATATCCGTGTTTCTTCACAGTTGTATTTTTACGGTGAAAGATCGTCACTCTTTCGACCAAGGTACTTTTCTCGTCTGGCTTATCATCACCTTCGACCAGTCCGGCATGGGAAACCCTTTCGGCAGTAATGCTACCGCTGGCATAGCTCTCGGGGTCATTTAAGCAGGAAAATTTTTGAATCATAGAAAGATGATCAGATAGGTGAATGGGGAAACTTACATAATAGTGAGCTGCATGGTCTTTAAAGGAAGCCAGATATAATAAGAACAGATAGGTCTCATAGACTGCGATGGGCAGGACATGCGGCACGAATGGGGAATGAAAGAGGTGCATGGAAGCTTCTTGTAGGAAAATCCGAGGGAAAACGCCCAGTTGGTAGATCAAGAATTAGGTGGGAGAATAAGGTTAACTATGATTTGAAGGAAGTAGATTATACAGGGGATGACTGGAAAACATTAGCTCAGGATAGGGATGTATGGAGAGGTTATGTCTGCGCGGCCATGAACCTACGGGTTCGATAGAGCCAGTGAATAAATTAGTTATAAAATATCGTAAGGTATCTGAGCCAGATATCGTCATATATACCTTTATCGCCAACACTCGGTTCTAAGAAAACCGGAGACAGGCGTTAGAACTTAGCGCGTTGTGTAATTTTGTCATCTAATGTCGAAAATCTATACCGTTGAGGTTAAAATTATTTCAATAAAAAAATAATTGTACCTTATAAAACAGTCGTTCTCAACTACAGTAACTTCTGTTATAAACGTTGTCACACTATTAAGATTCTAGGCCTTTCAAAGACAAGCTTCATCCTCAGTAAATCTTAATGGTGCTGAAATTATTTGTTTATTTCATACAGAGGGCTTTGGTTTTTGGGTGTGTTCTCATTTAGCATATTTTTATTTTCTGCTTCCTTGATAATTTCAATCTCTTCCAGGATATTGAGATTATATAAATTTCAGAAACCGGCCATAAATTTAACGAAATAGATAAAACAATGTCAATAATCCACGAAGAGAACAATAGACAAAAAATCAATATCCTAGAAGAGATTGAAATTTTCAAGGAAGCAGAAAATAAAAATATGTTAAATGAGAATATGTCCGACAACCAAAGCCCTCTGTATGTAATATACAAATAATTTCAGTATCATAAGAATTCCTGAGGATGAAGCATGTCTTTGAAAAATCTTGAATTTTAATAGTGTGACGACGTTTATAACAGGAGTTGTTATAATTTATTGAGGACGACTGTTTTATAAGATACAAATTTTTAAAAATTGAAATAATGTCGAAAAATAAAATATTATCTAACGGAAAAAAAGTTCTACAGTTCTGTCTATAATCATGTAAATTTTGTAATTAGATAGATAGATCATCGGTTGATTAATGTCTTTGACATCGTCCGATTCCTAATAGCCAATTTTGTCGGTCTATCCAATATCCTGGTTGTAGATGTTTCTGCTTCATGTATAAACACATTTTGCCTGACTCCAGGAGGATTTAGGTCTTCCTCTGTTTCGTCTTCCCTCAGGTTTCCATTCCAAAACAGATTTTGGTAGCCGATCCTCTTCCATTCGATGGACATGTCCATACCATCTTAATTGCTGAGTTTTAATATAATCTAAAATAGTGTCTTCAATCTCCATTTTCTCCCTTATAACTGAGTTCCTATTTTTTTTCTTCTTAAAATTCTTGCTGCCCTTCGTATAAAATCCATTTCCGTTGCCAAAAGTACTTATTTGTTTTTGTTGTTAATGGCCAAAGTTCTGCTCCATAAGTAATGATGCTTTTAACAATTGTATGATATATATTCATTTTATTTTTATTTTCATTACTTATATTTCTTTTATATTTTATATTTTTATATTTTACACATTTTATAATTGATTAGCTAATACCCGCCGTGCGCTGCTACGCCTAGATAATTGAAGTGTGTTTTTAAAATAACTGAATGGAGAAACAACTGGTATGAACATGTTAAAAGAATGCCTACAGATAGAATCCCTCAGCTGTTATTAAAGTACAAACTAATAGGACATAGAAGTGTTGGACGCCCATTTACTAGATGGGAAGATTCATTAAATCTCACTTGATGTAAAAACAGGTCAAAAGGCCTAATTCCATGAAGTAGAAGAAGAAAATAACCGAAAAATAAAAATAAAATAATTATATATTTATATCGTAGTTATTTTAGATACTCCATGCTGATTACTCAGCGTTGCCTGGGAATCTACTTATCCCGATATTCTTGGCTTCAATGAGTTGAAAGACAAAAATGGTTATTGTGAGTTATCCGTAAAAGACAGACATGTGCGTCGCGGACTTTTTTAATGGAATTTTCGAGATATTCAATTCTGTGTACATTAATTTGGCATATTTGTTATGGTTTAGGCAGCGCAAGCCATTTAAGCATCCAAAAAGCGACCTTTTTTAGTGCACCGATGCACTTTTTTTTCTTAGCTCCGACCCTATACGGAATATATACGGTAATATGTTATATACGCCAATCCTCAAAAAAAAAAAAATACATCTCTAAATTATGGCGAAACCCCAATTCAAATCTGTCAAGTAGTTTTTTTTAATTGTAGATATACGCTGAGACGAACCAAATATGATGGTTGCAAGTCAGTTTTTAATTTTGGATTTCAGATAAACCTCCACTTCTAATTGTCGGATTTCGCTCATTATTTGGATAATATACCTCGGTTTATTTTAATAGGATATGCTGAGTTTCGTTGTTAAAACATTGAAAATTGTGACTGCTAGAACGATTTTTTAAATTTTAACTTCAGGTGAACTCCTACACCTATTGGTTTTAGAGGGTCCAATTGTGAATCTAAGCCATCCAGGTACCCACTCAACCACAAACAAAAAAATTAATCAAAATCGGTCCAGTCGTTTAGGTGGAGTTCAGTGACAAATACACGTACAGGAGAAATATATATATATATATGACATGAAAAGGAAAATATATGCTTTGACGGGGATTTGAACCCGGACTTCTGAATTGATACTTCAGTGCACTGCCACTTACGCTATACAAGAATACTTGTACAAACATTTATTTTTCTTTATATATATCCACCGCAGTGGTCTCGAGGTAGCGTGCTGCCTTGTCATGCAGCGGGCCCAGGTTCGATTACCGATCGGGACAAGCCCCCTGGTGAGGGTTTAATTCGGGGGTTTTCCTCACCCGTAAGATAAATGTCAGGAAGCTCAAGGCCCAACGGTCCCCGAAAATCATCCGGTCATCATCATCATCATCATCATCCTTCACCAGTGTAGAAAGCAACGGGAAGCTACCACACCTATAATTTCCTAGTAAAGCTGCAAAACATAGCATGAAAATGCTATGATTGCAGTAAAAGACTTGCCCTGGGCAGAATTACTATGGATATATATATATATATATATATATATATATATGGTATGATAAGAAAAATAAATGTCTGGACGGGATTCGAACCCGGATCTCTGAGTCTGTACCTCAGCGTGATATCCATTACACTACCAGGTGAATCCAATCCAAACACTTATTTTTCTTATATATGTATTATACTCTCCATTATTACTAGATGTCGCGAGAACACTGTCTTCACTGCCATCTAGTAGCTGACTATAACAAGTAAGCAAATTAAAGAGAATATTTATTTTACTTTATAGCAGTGACGCTTTATCGATGTTATAATTAAATGTAACATTTAATGTTATAATTAATGTAACATTTAATGTTATAACATCGATAAAGCGTCACTGCTATAAAGTAAAATAAATATTCTCTTTAATTTGCTTACTTGTTATAGTCAGCTACTAGATGGCAGTGAAGACAGTGTTCTCGCGACATCTAGTAATAATGGAGAGTATAATACATATATAAGAAAAATAAGTGTTTGAATTGGATTCGCCTGGTAGTATAATGGATATCACGCTGAGGTACAGACTCAGAGATCCGGGTTCGAATCCCGTCCAGGCATTTATTTTTCTTATCATACCATATTAAGCTTGCATTGCTCAATGTTAAACATTTAATTATAACATCGATAAAGCGTCACTGCTATAAAGTAAAATAAATATTCTCTTTAATTTGCTTACTTGTTATAGTCAGCTACTAGATGGCAGTGAAGACAGTGTTCTCGCGACATCTAGTAATAATGGAGAGTATAATACATATATAAGAAAAATAAGTGTTTGAATTGGATTCGGCTGGTAGTGTAATGGATATGACGCTGAGGTACAGACTCAGAGATCCGGGTTCGAATCCCGTCCAGGCATTTATTTTTCTTATCATACCATATTAAGCTTGCATTGCTCAATGTTAAACATTTAATTATAATATATATATATACTTTTTTCTCTCTATTGCGAAAGCTACGGAAACTCGATCCCACTGCCTTCTGGTAGTCACTATAACAAGAAAGCAAATTAAAGGGAATTTTTACTTTATAGCAGTGACGCTTCTTTATTTCGATGTAATAATTAAATATTGTCATTTAGCAATGAAAGCTTAATATGACATAAACATTATATATATATGGACCTATATAGCCTAGTTAAATCCGTACATTTGCGTCTATATGTTTACAATACATTTTTATTATATTTACGTCATGAAAGAACTTAAAATCAACACAATTTTATTACCCCCACTGTTTATTAGTTTGAAATTAGAATTATTTCATCATTAAAATATCGCGTTGTAAAAATTTACAGTTTTAATCGATTCGCCTCAGAAGATGAGGTATACTCGCTTAACTCTACCTGTTATATAGGGTTTCCAGTATAAAACCGGACACTCTGCGGCTGGCAGAGTGAAATGCGGACGAGGAGAGAGCGCAGCCTGACGGGTGAAACCCCGTGAGGCGTGTCCGGTTTTATATTGGAAGCCCTGTATATTTCGCAATATGTTGTACGTCCTTTAGCAGGGTATTCTTATGCTAACATTTATGAATAGTAGAGGAATGTGTTTCGGTCTTCAACCTTATTGAGATCTCAAATACCGTTATCTTTTGAATGTCCGAAAACAGACAATATAATTTACGGTGATTTAAATTCAGTTTTTGGGGAAATGCATTGGACATTTAATCTTGGAGCGAATGGGTTAAAAAAATAAGGAAAATTTAATGAATGAAATACTTCAAATTTTGGAATATAACATATTTTATTGTAGCTGTCATATTAATGTAAATATATCACATTTTCAAATACTCATAAAATAATAATGTTCAGTGCATGTACCTGGCGAGCTTACATAAAGGGATACGACAGGCGGATGTGCATTATAATTTCCATAGAGAAGATCAAGGCCAGGCGACAAAAACAATATGTTATATGATAGTTATGCAACCTGCAGTCACACTATATTTCATATTATATGGAGTATTTAGGTCGAAACCAGCACGAAAACTTAATGTCCATAAACTTTTTCATTTGTCCTAGTTTAATAACGTGGAATTTGAATGTGATATCATCATCATCCTCTTATCGTGCTCTCCTTTTCGTAAGATCCTACATATCTCGACTCCCAATTATTTATCCTCTCGTTTCCAATGTCTGTCCTCCAACCATAACTTAAACACACGATCACAACATAGTCTTCTGCTTAATATACCGCAACATAGGACATCACATCACTCCATGTCATATACTATATCCACTTCTCGCAATTGGAATTCCCTACCTGAAGAAATAAGGGGCTATCAGACATTGGCATCTTTTAAAAGAAATCTAAATTTATATTTGCTCTAACCTCGAGACTTCATCATCATCCAGTGTAAGGTACATATGTTAATTGGTGTTTCTCGTATAATTCATCATATTTATACTATTATTATTATTGTTATTATCGTATAAAATGTTTGCACATGAAATTTACATTGCAACATTTAATATAGTTTTAACTCTTTATAGTTAGTACAGTGCATATCTATATTTGCAAATATTTTTTTTTTGTATTTGTGCTGGTTGAGTGGAAGAGAAGACCTTATGGCCTTAACTCTGCCAGAATAAATAAATAAATAATAATAATTATTATTATTCCAAATATGTCTTCAGCCATCTCTATCTTCCCATACTTTGCTTCTTTTTAGTTCTTCCCAGTCGTATCCTCTCTCTTGTAGACTTTTCTTCACCTGGTTAATCCATCTTTTTCGTGGTCTACCTCGTGGTCTTTTTCCTTGTATCTTAGGATTTGACAGTCTTTGTGGTAGTCTTCCCTTTTCAATTCTTTTTAAATGTCCTTTTTCTATATCCGTTGTTAATTTTTCTACATTTAACCGCTGTGGTCTCGAGGTAGCGTGCTGCCTTGTCACGCAGCGGGCCCGGGTTCGATCCCCGGTCGGGGCAGTTTTTCTGGGTGAGGTTTTTATCGGGGTTTTTCCTCACCTGTAAGGCCCAAACGGTCCCCGAAATCATATGGCCATCATCACCAACATCATCCTTATCATTATCATCATCATTATCGTCATCCTTCACCGGTGTGGAAAGCAACGGGAAGCTACCACACCTACAATTCCCTACTAAAGCTGCAAGCATAGCATGAAAATGCTATGATTGCAGTGAAGGACCTGCCTTCGGGCAGAATCACTATGGATGGAATGTCCCACCAATCCACCCATTTCTTATTCTATATCTCCTTGTTGTATGTACCATTCCACGTAAGAATTTAATTTTTGTAGCTTGGATTCTGCTCAGTTCCTTCTTTGTATATGTCTAAGTCTCAGCTGCATATGTTAGAACTGGCTTGAAATAGAAATATAGTACTCATTTCTATATAGAGAGGTCCAGTCAGATAAGGGGATAAGCCACACTCTCATGAGAAGTGAGATTATATTTCTGGAATGCACTGCCATCTATCTTTGTAACCACGAATTGTTACAAGTGTGGGTTATACCATTGGGCACCTATGTTGTAATTCAATTCAGTATGCTGATCATATTTTCTCAAGTTCCAGTGGGAGAATGGTATATCCCACAACTTCACATTTCTATCACTAGAGGGAAGGGTAATCAGCAGTGTTGAAAACACGTAGTTTAGAGCTAAATCTAACCTGTTGTTTTCAACACACTGTTTAGCAACTAGAATTACATATTGTTGTATTTATTAATTAAATAAAAATAAAACGTAGTTTTATTTGATTTTCATATTTATTATATAATTGAGTGACAGCTGTTTCGGTACACTGTACCTTCTTCAGACATGTTAACAAATTATGAATTGTGTTCCAACTGATCTAAGCAACAATATTGTTGTATTGTTCGAATTTTAATTGTTGCTTACCATTCAAGTGACAAACAAATCACTTCTGCTGTTAACTTAGAACTTTTCTGTTTGTTTTCGATAGTAGTTTTGCTAATGTGGTTTATCATTGTTCGCAGCACTGGTAGTAAATGATCAGTTTTTGTTTGATTTGTTATCAGAATGGATGTTATTAATGTTGGTGACAATAATCAGAGTAATAGGCTAAAAATAAAAGACCAAGAAATGAAGAACATTGGAAAAGAAATAATGGTGTGATTTAATCAGTAAAGTAAGAGTAAACATGCCATTCAAAGTGATGAGTATGCAAATGCAAGATTTCAATAACTCAAACTGGCAGAAATATTAGCAAAAGAAAGTAAAACAAAATGGACTCCAGGTTCACATGACGAAGTTTACAACTCTTAAGGTGGATAAAAATAAGCCAGGATATCTACTTTTCAAGTGCACTTACAACTCAAGAGTTAGCAGGAAATAAAGGTTTTCAAAAAGCAACCTGGGAGGCGCCAAAAAGTTAAGACTACACTAACTTGGAATGCCAGGATGATCTCTTGAAAACCTGGAAATACTGTATCCACATTGCAGAAAAATTTACCAAAAGAAGTATGCTGATAGTATGTCTCTACTTCCCTTTATACCAGCCGTGTATCAGTGTTTACAGCTCTACAATCCGTTGGTCCAGAGAGGGAAGACGAATGGAACTAGTGTGATAATGGACTTCAGCATCTTATTTAAATCTTCGACCATATATAAATATTATATAGGCCTACTATGTTTATAAGTTATGTTTATACAAATGAACAAAGAAACTCGTAAATTAAGAAGTGCATCCTGTATCGCAAGAAAAACAAAGTTCATTGCTTTATATTGACAACATTTTCTCTTCTATGTAAAAGTAAAACAAAAAAGAATAGTATATTACGATACGAGGTTGGAAAGTGGTTTTTACAGAATCGATAAAAAATGTTTAAAAACCGAGCGATAACCAGGTTTTTAATTTCCGAGATTCTGTAAAACACTTCACAAACGTGTGTTGTAAATTATTTTTTGCGCCATGGTGTAAATAAAAAATAATAGTAAAATAATAACATATTTGTTGGAAATATTTGCGTTCATTATAAACAATTGACTAACGTTAACAGTGTGGGCAATGTTTATTAGTTGAAACAACAGGAGGCTTGAGAAAAATTGTTGATAACATGGCCGCAAGTACGTATTTACTGTTTTATATTGTTTCAAATAAGGTTCAGTTCATTAAAAATGTAGTGATTTGTTTCGTATAATGTATATTAACACTACCTTTTGGATATTTTCTGTATATACATTCTACGTAGTATACATACAGGACAGTGGTTTTACTTCCCGCACGTGGGTGTAAATGTAATATTACAGTAGGCCTGTAGTTATTTAGGTTGGCAACCCCGAAATGTAGTAAGTTGAACTTTCATTAATGGTCGCCATTGCTGGTAAGTACGACAAAACGCACTATCGCGCAAAAAAAATATTTTCTTTTTAATACTATATACCACCGCTGTGGTCTCGAGGTAGCGTGCTGCCTTGTCATGCAGCGGGCCCGGGTTCGATCCCCGGTCGGGGCAGTTTTTCTGGGTGAGGTTTTTATCGGGGTTTTTCCTCACCTGTAAGACAAATGTCAGGAAAACCTTAAGGCCCAAACGGTCCCCGAAATCATATGACCATTATCATCATCACCACCATCCTCATCATTATCACCATCATCCTTCACTGGTGTGGAAAGCAACGGGAAGCTACCACACCTACAATTCCCTAGTAAAGCTGCAAGCATAGCATGAAAATGCTGTGATTTGTAGTGAAGGACCTGTCTTCGGGCAGAATTACTATGGATGGATGGTAACCTTAATCAAATAAAAAATGTTGTAGCATACGTTTATAGGCAATTTCTTTTGTAAATTGACTATTTACAAAATCCTTCTTATATTCATTAGAAGTTCATGTGGCTTACCTCCTTATCTGACTGGACCCCTCTTTATTAAGCATGTAATCATTCTATTTACATTTTTATAGGAAATGTGCACTCAGGTTGAGCATTAATGGACACACACCCAGACCCAGGTGGAGAATTTTTTTAAATCCCCCCCCCCCCCGGGAATCGAACCCGGGTCGCCGGAGCGGAAGGTAGGGACTCTACCGACTACGCCACGGCGACGGACATTCTATTTACATTGAAAACATTAATGCTACGGTACTTACATAAACATTAGTAAGCAGTGCGCTGCTGCTCCGACTGGATTCCCGAATTCGAATCCTGGCGGTTACACAGAAGTATTGGTAATGGGCCATACCGGGATATTTCGGAGTTTTTCTCCCGTTTCCCGAATTTCATTTCACCAACAGTCTCCATTCCACCTTTCCAACCCTTTATGAAACTTTTAAATTATGAAATGAGTACAGTTTCTCAGTCGTCCTCAACTATTAGCTGTATATTTTTTATAAGATAGGTTTCGAAAACATTATTTCGTCTGTTTGTAGTTTGGTACTGACTGTCGCTAATAATGATTTTGTAAAGATGGCTTGGGTCACTTGATATGTTCTCATTTAAAAAGTGTTTGTTCGTGGCCATCTTTATGATTTCGATTTCTTCGATAACGTTGATTTTTAACTTATCTTGTTAGAAATGGATAGTTTTGGAAAGCTCAAAGTAAAATTATAACTAATGGTTAGATATGTCGATGACTTATTATAATATATATAAACGAACGTATATCTGTCTCTGTCTGTCCTTTATGCGCTGCCATACAGTTCATTCGATTGTGATGGGACTTTTTGCAAAATGTCCAGGAGTTTCGCGGGAAGGTTTTAGGCTTTAAGAGAGATGTAATACTCAACTCCTTCACCCTTAAAAATCACCCGTTGTAGAGAAAAATTTTCGGAACTTTTTCGACACTTAAATGGTTTACGCTGCCTAAACCATAACATATGCAACCAAATTAATATACACAGAATTGAATATCTAAAAACAATGTACAAAGAAGTCTGCGACAGCATATGTCTATCTTTTATGGATAACTCATAATAACCATTTTTGTTTTTCAGCTCATTTATGCCAAGAAGACCGGGATAAATAGATTCTAAGGCAACGCCGGGTAATCAGCACGGGGTATCTAAAAATAATTATGATATAAATTTATAATTATTTTCTTTTTACTTATTAACTAAACATAAAAACACATTTAATTTATTTAGGCGTAGCAACGCACGCCGGGTATAATAGCTTAGAAACATATCAAAAGAAATCTTAGATGAATTGAACAAAATGCATAACAAAATACCATTCATAGAAGAAACTGAAATTAATAATCATATCTATAAACTATCTAGAACTTACCGATTCCGATTGAGGGTCTTTCCACTTTTCAGCGGTTGCCCTTTTACCAGCCGGCTGCTGGCCCTTCACATCCACATGTGTCAATCACAGAGGTAGATGATCAACAGCCAGTGTAGGGGTGACATGTGGTTAGCATGTCGAGTCCCCCAGCCGTTATAGCTGGTTCCTCAACCTGGAGCCGCTACTTAATGTTGCCTCACGATGCTGGGTGGGCACCGGTCCCATACTGGCCGAAATACCATGAGAAAATTTCTTCCCCCATGGAGACTCGAACCAGCGCAAGTCCCGTAGCTCTGCGCCAAGGCTTCCTACCTTAACCGCTCGGCTACGGCGCGGGACTTCTAGAACTTACAATTTCTAAAAAAAATTAAACAATAATTTGTACATAAGCATATACTGGAAACCAACTAACAACATAATAACTGTACATCAGAAATCAAGACTCGCCATTCAACAAAAATGAGCACGTTTCTTACCTTGCCGCTAAACAAAACAGATTATAATAAATAATTGAATGATATAACATTTTTAGCGGTTAAAAATCAACTAACTAGTTAAAAAATGAACGAAATAATGTATTTAACAAAACAAATAATGGAAAGATAAATAAATAATTAGTATTCATTTTTATACGGGTCAGCGAAGCAATAAAACTGGCTAAATCAATAAAAAAAACACGATAAAATACAAAATCGTATTAAAAACAATAATAAACTCAATAATATTATTTTAATCAAAGTAGAGGAAAACAATAAACATTAAAATAAATAAATCGATCAACTCAAGTGCAATAGTTTTATATAGACAGAACTACCAGGTATTTTAATAGCACATTCAATGGGCATTTTAGGACTTTATTAACAGCGAGGGAAAATGAAGCTTTACTAAGCACGTGATAGAAACATACCATCCGTTCAACACAATAGATAATAGAATGTCAATCTTGCACAAAGACAATATTAACTACAAAATAAAACATTCTTGAAGACATTTAAATCATCATCATGAACAAACCCGTTTTAGGCCATGTGACCTGTGATGGTAAACCTAACGAAGATGGTATTGATCTTTCCACCGATGTTTTGGTCTTCCTTGGTCCTTATGTCCAGTTGGAGTACATTGGAACGCCAATTTTGGAAGTCTATTTATTTCCATTTTTCTCGGATGATTTTTCTATTCTTGTTGGTATCTTTATATATATTCATTTAAACCCTGATAATAGTGTTCCTTTAGTGATCCAGTCTATTAACTCCTAACACTGAACGTAAGAAGCGCATTTGACTTACTCTAAGTTTATGAGAATTTCTTTTATTTAAAATCCAAATTTCACTTCCGTATTTTGATATGTGATGTTAATCTTAGTTTTGTATCTGTCCTCATCTGGTTACCAAAATGTCTTCTTATTATCACATTAATTTTATTATATTTTTGTAATTTTGAATTAATGTCACTCTTATGTTCTGCAAATACACTTCCTAAGTATGAAAAATCAGACACTTGTTCTATTATGTTTCCATCAATTTCAATTCTCATCTGTTGTATATTATCTTAAAAGAAGAAAAGAACACAAACATGAGAACACGCTCAACGACATGAACCCGCTGTATAAAATCTACTAAAATTTTCAGTACCATTGCAATCGCTGATGATGGAAGACTGTCTTCTGAAGGGCAACCAACTCTAACTAACTCACTGGCACTATCGAACCCGTAGGTTCAAAGCCGCGCGGACGTAAGCTCTCCATATATCCCTATCCTGAGCCAATGTCTTCCAATCATCCCCTGTATAATCTACTTCCCTCAAATCATAGTTATTCTCCCATCTCTTTCTTGGTCTACCAACTGGGCTTTTTCCCTCTGGTTTTCCTACAAGAAGCTTCCATGCACGTCTTTCATTCCCCCATTCGTGCCACATATCCTGCCCATCGCATTCTACGAGACTTAACTGTTCTCATTATATCTGGCTTCCTATAAAGACCATGTAATTCACTGTTATGCAGTATTCTCCATTCACCTGTCTGTTTATCTCTCTTTGGTCCAAAAATCTTCCTTCTTCTTCCTTTCCAAGATCTTTTTCCATGTGCTTTGTAGGTGTTGATCTTTTTTGGTAATCTTATATTGTCCATTCTGTCTTAATGTTCTTTCCATTGGTATTTGTGCTCTTCTAGTTTATCAACTATTGAAAATATCTCCAGTTCATTTCTTATTGATTCATTGTGTAATCTATCCAGCGTGTACATCCTTTTACGGATCTTAAAAAATTCATTTCAGTGGCTTGAATGTGTGAGATATCTTTTTTTGTAAGTATGGATAAAAGAACAGTAACAACCATAATTTTATAAAACCTAAGCTGAGTTTCTCTTCGAGTCTTTCGGAGGGTTCATCTTATGGTACCACACATAATTTGATATAGGTTTAATTTATTATGGACAGTATATCTCAATCATAGCTACATATTATATCTGAAACAAGATATTTAAAGTGTGCTATCTGTTCTATTATTTCATTATTGATCACTATTTTTGCTCTGACTGGCACTTTGCCCTGAAAAGCCATAATTTTAGTTTTTGAAGTTCAGACTTTGAGATTATAATAGAGTCCTAATTGATTCAACATGTAAATGACTCTTTGTAAATCATCCTCTGACTTCTGTATAATTACCAGATCGTCTACATACATTAAAAATCTTCCTAAGAACTTTATTCTCAAATACTCGTAATATCCTTTCCTCCCTTAAAGTAAGAGTCCATGTTTCACATCCATATAACTGGTAGAATAATAGTTTTTTGAAAGACCTACATATTTTAATTTTTGACGAAGTTTTCTAAACAGATGTTTGTTTCAGGTGAGGTAGACTGATTCTCCAGGTACACATTTTAAACTTTTAATATTTTAAATAATAACTTCAACGGTAGTTTATCATGAATTTTAAAAGTAATGATCTGTAGGTAAATAAGCGTAATAAATTAGTTTGGTTAATCTCCCGCTAGGGAGCACACGTATCCCCACTCACGTGGGACGTATGTGCTATAGGTCAGAATAGTTTGTATAAATAAATATTTATTTTCTGTACATTTGAGGCCAAATTTTTACAATGTGTTTTGATTAGCCTTTATTTCATACAAAGAAATTCGATGTGTATGTTTAATTAACATGATAATATCATGATTGAAAAGTCACTTGAGACAGAAATATCAGTATTAATACATGTAAAGTCTTAAATTCCATGGCGCACTGGCCTATAAAGCCCTTGGCCTACCATCTGACTATGGCTTCACATCTAGCCCTTGGCCTACCATCTGACTATGGCTTCACATCTACATGTGTTAATCACAGAGCTAGACAATCATTCAGCCAGTGTAGGTGAGCATGTCGAATCCCCCAGCCGTTATAGTTGGCAATAATACTTGTACATGTGTTAATCACAGAGCTAGACAATCATCCAGCCAGTGTAGAGGTGACATGTTGTCGGCCGCTATAGCTGGTCTTCTCAACTTGGAGTCGCTACTTATAGTAGCTACCCAAATGCCTCACGATGCTGGTTGGGCACCGGTCCCGTACTGGTCGAAATCCCATGAGAAAACTACTTCCCCGTTGGAGACCCGAACTAGTGCAAGTCTCGTGGTACATTATAATATTGGCCCTGGAAGCTTAATTTAACATATTATAGGACACATGTCACTTTCTCAGTAGCCTTCATCCTTTAACTATCGCTTAAAGTATAACATCGTTCAAAAACAAACTAAACAATTATTTAATAACAAACTAACTTATACACCTCACTGATAGTCTTCTTTTAACAATTATTTAATAACAAACTAACTTATACACCTCACTGATAGTCTTCTTTTAACAATTATTTAATAACAAACTAACTTATACACCTCACTGATAGTCTTCTTTTAACAATTATTTAATAACAAACTAACTTATACATCTCATTGATAGTCTTCTTTTAACAATTAATACATTTAATTATTTATGATGATAATACTAAGATTAACAAATATTTGTATTTAATTAATTATTGTGTAATCGTAAAATTAGTTTTCTATATCTCATTATGCCCACCGCTGTGGTCTCGAGATAGCGTGCTGCCTTGTCACGCAGCGGGCCCGGGTTCGATCCCCGGTGAGGTTTTTATCGGGGGTTTTCCTCACCTGTAAGACAAATGTCAGGAAACCTTTAAGGCCCAAACGGTCCCCGAAAGCATATGGCCATCATCATCATACTTATCATTATCATCATCTTCATCCTTCACCGGTGTGGAATGCAACGGGAAGCTACCACACCTACAATTCCCTAGTAAAGCTGCAAGCATAGCATGAAAATGCTCTGATTGCAGTGAAGGACCTGCCTTTGGGCAGATTACTATGGATGGATGGATATCTCATTATTTTCTTTGTTTTTTATATACATTAGACAGGGACAGTCTACCAACGATTTAATTTATCTTGCTTGAATACATTTTATTATTAGTTTTATTCTTAATCTTAACTATCATTCCATCCATCCATAGTAATTCTGCCCGAGGGCAGGTCTTTCACTGGCATTTTCTTGCTATGCTTTGCAGTTTTACTAGGGAATTATAGGTATGGTAGCTTCCCGTTGCTTTCCACACCGGAGAAGGATGATGATGATAATGATAAGGATGATGATGGTGGCCGGATGATTTTCGGGGACCATTGGGCCCTAAGCGTCCTGACATTTGTCCTACAGGTGAGGAAACACCCCGAAAAAAACCTCACCCAGGAGCCTGTCCCGACCGGGACCGGGCCCGCTACGTAACAAGGCATCACGCTACCTCGAGACCACAGCGGTGGACTAACTATCGTTAACTGGTTGTGTTATAGATCGTAATATAATAGATATTATCTTCTTGATCAAATTTTCATTCAGTATTTAATATTAGAGTTAATTGTGATTGGTGGTATTCTGATGTAACATATGTTTGTCCTGGTGAGTGGAAGAGACGGCCACATGGCCTTAACGCCACCATCTAAATAAATAAACATGATGCTAAATAGACAATGTAAGCATTTGGGAAATTAACGGTACTTATAACACGGAGGAAATTTCCAAAATCAATTCATTAGCGATAAGAATCATTACGGTTATGTTAAAAAATAATTATTCATTCGTAAAGAAGAGCCTGGTCGGAGTTTGCACGCAAATTAACAGCAAGGTAAATAGGGCTGAATTATTTAAAAAAACGAACACATGCATGTGCAGATAACGTGTATCTATTTGCAAGTATGATTTTTTGCAAACAAAGCACAACTATGGAAAACAGGATTTTAATTTCCTATCAGCATAATGAGTATATTGACCCTAATATCAGTAATAAGAAATCTATTCAATATGTCAAAATCACGTAGCTAGGTATTATCAAGGTTTTTGCACAAGCAACTTGTTAAGGCAGGATGCTTTATAAAAAAATTGCAGTACTTGCCCCATATGACTGCACTATTAAAATTATTAATATCCAATCAGTCTAGCTTTGGTCCCTAAAGAGAAACATTAAAAATGTTTCATCACTCCTTTTAGTCGGCTGCGATGGACTAGTGCAGCGGTTTCCAACCTTTTCCCACTCGCGAACTCCTTCCACAACAACCTGAGTTGGGTGAACCACTGACTTACAGTAACATGCATACAATTTAATTCCAAGCAAAAGGTTTAATAACCTTACATTAACTTAACCCTTAACGGTTAAAGCCTAAATTTACTCTAGTTACGGCTTAAAATTTACACAGCGTGTAGGTCTAGTTGTAGCGAAATCAAATGCATCCCTTATCCCACGTTATTACATATAATCAGGCATTCGCGGTAAATATTAATTTATTGTGGAAGTAATGTGATAAATTTCCGATCTTACACACATGCAACAAGGGACATTATAGAGTTAATTTAATTTTAAAATAATATTAATAATAATTAGTAATAATAATTAATAAAGCTGTTAGTTTATGCTGATGATGTAGTACTATTGGGCGATAGCGAGGAGATACTAAAGGCTAACACGCACACACTACTGAGTAACACTAAGAAATTTAAAATGTTCCTATAATATGTGTGTAATTATTATAATATTTATGAAGGTTCCGGTTGGCCTCAAGTTTCTTGAAAAGTTTTATCTTTAAGGGGGTAGAATTTAAGTAAATATGAAACAAAATATATGGTCACACATAGAAATACATTATATAATGGAAATGGACAGGCGCACACACTATTGAGTAACACTAAGAAATTAGGACTGGAAGTAAATATCAATAATACAAAATATATGGTCACACGTAGAAATACATTATATAATGGAAATGGACAGCTAATGATAAATGAGGGAAATTTTGAGGAAGTGGCTGAATTCAAATACCTAGGAACAATAATCACAAATAGGAATGAGATGCACAAAGAAATTAAACATAGGCTCAATTCTGAAAATGCGTGCTATTATGCGATGCAGAGATTCTTGATGTCCCAACATCTTTCAAAAAACGTTAAACTGAAAAAATATAAAACTATTAATATATTGACTTAGGCTTTCACGGCCGGAGTTACTATGATGATCTTGCAGAAGATCATCATATAAAATTATTATTCTACCAGTTATAATATATGGATGCGGAACATGGACTCTTACTTTAAGGGAGGAAAGGAGATTACAAGCATTTGAATAAAGTACTTAAGAATTTTTTTTGGACCAAAGAGAGGAACAAACAGATGAATGGAGAAGACTACATAACAGTGAACTACATGGTCTCTATAGGAAGCCATATATAATAAGAACAGTTGAGTCTCGTATACAGCGTTGGGCAGGACATGTTGCGCGTATGGGGAGTGAAAGACGTGCATGGAAGCTTCTTATAGGAAAGCCAGAGGGAAAACGCCCAGTTGGTAGACCAGAATGAGGTGGGAGAACAGCATTAACAATTATTTGAGGGAAGTAGATTATTCAGGGAATGATTGGAAAGCATTAGCTCAGGATAGGGATGTATGGAGAGCTTATGTCCGCGCGGCCATGAACCTACGGGTTTGATAGTGCCAGTGAGTAAGTAAGTAATGGAAATGGACAGCTAATGACAAATGAAGGAAATTTTGAGGAAGTGGCTGAATTCAAATACCTAGGAACAATAATCACAAACAGGAATGAGATGCTCAAGGAAATTAAACACAGGATCAATTCTGGAAATGGATGGTATTATGCATTACAGAGAATTTTGACTTCGCAACTCCTTTCAAAAAACGTTAAACTGAAAATATATAAAACTATTATTCTACCAGTTATATTATATGGATGCGAAGCATGGACTCTTACTCTAAGGGAGGAAAGGAGATTACGAGTATTTGAGAATAAAGTTCTTAGGAACATTTTTGGACCAAAGAGAGATGAACAGATAGGTGGATGAAGAAGACTGCATAACAGTGAATTACATGGTCTTTATAGGAAGCCAGATATAATGAGATCAGTTAAGTCTCGTAGACTGCGATGGGCAGGACACGTGGCACGAATGGGGAATGAAAGACGTGCATGGAAGCTTCTTGTAGGAAAGCCAGAGAGAAAACGCCCAGTTGGTAGACCAAGAATGAGGTGGGAGAATAACATTAACTATGATTTGAGGGAAGTAGATTATACAGGGGATGATTGGAAAACATTAGCGCAGGATAGGGATGTATGGAGAGCTTATGTCGGCGCGGCCATGAACATACGGGTTCGATAGTGCCAGTAAGTTAGTTAGTTTAATAATAATTAATAACAATAATTATTATTATAACTATTATAATATAACTTAATAATAATAATAATAATAATTACTATTATTATTATTATTATTATTTATTATTATTATTATTATTATTATATTATATTTGTGTAGTGCTTAAGGCACTGCGCTACAAGCCGGAAGGTCGAGGTTGAGTCCCGGTGGGGTCAGGATTTTTAAACTGACCCAAACTTTTGGCGGCACTATGACCCTGTGGTCGACTCAGACTCTAACAGAAATGAGTACCAGACGCTTTTTCTGGGGGTAAAGGCGGCCATCACGCAGGGCTGACAACCCGGCTGACATCAAATGCCGATTTTTGAGAAAAAGTGGGAGCCTTAACCTCCTATACCCCAAGGGCCTCCTGAGGCATGTAGTGGGATCACTTTACTTTTACCTTTATTATTATTAGATTACATGCTGCAGAAATGAAGGGAACAATAATAGACCTAACCTCGAAACCCGCCATTACGGAAAAGTTTTGGCGAACCCCTTGAAATATTTGTGGTTCACGAACCACATGTTGACCGCATGCCATTCATGACATCTATGGACGAATAAGGTAACTAAATTCACTTGGTCTAGTAACTCCTAACAAATGAGAGGCTAATGGCTCAACATTGGGCTACACCATTATAGATAACTACTCTTAACTTGTTTCGAATATTAGCTTCTCTAGAAATGTATATGTATTAATTGGCGTATGCCGTTTAGTTTCTTTTATTATTATTATTATTATTATTATTATTATTATTATTATTATTAAATTATTATTATTATTATTATTATTATTATTATTATTATTATTATCATTATCTGTCCACCGCTGTGGTCTCGAGGTAGCGTGCTGTCTTGTCACGCAGCGGGCCCGGGTTCGATCCCAGGTCGGGGCAGTTTTTCTGGGTGAGGTTTTTATCGGGGTTTTCCCTCACCTGTAAGACAAATGCCAGGAAAACTTTAAGGCCCAAACGGTCCCCGAAATCATATGGCCATCATCATCATCATCATCCTTCACCGGTGTGGAAAGCAACGGGAAGCTACCACACCTACAATTCCCTAGTAAAGCTGCAAGTATAGCATGAAAAATGCTATGAGTGCAGTGAAGGACCTGTCTTCGGGCAGGTGGACTAGTGGTTATGCTCCTTGCCTCTGGTCCCGAGGGTCGCGGTTTCAAACCCGGCCGGGGTCGATGGATTTTTTAGGACGGAAAAATCCAAGGAACAAGTCCTCCAGGAGGGACTTTAAGCCGTGGGTCCCGAGTCTGAAGATTTTCAGGCTCGTAAAAATCCTTAAGCCTGAATGAAAAGGCCTCTAAGCAAAATTTACCGAATTTTCCCGTCTTAGTACTACCTTGGTTTCCTAGATGCCAGTATGAGGCGGAACGCTTGACCACGGACCACTCAAAATGATATCTATACGAAAACAAGTGTAACTAAATTAGTATGGTTCAAATTCTTCCCTGTAGGGGGAGAGCGCCTAAATCTCTGTAAAGGGAAAACATGGGCTTACAAAAAAAATATTATTTTTATTATTATTATTACTATTATGTTTATCATATATAAACATGTAGTATGTATATTATGATTTCAACATTGCAATTTTCAACGAGTTTTTAAACTCGTATATATTAATAGTAATCTTTCTTCTTCTTCCTCTACGAATGAAAGCTGGTAGCTTGTTGCGTGTTCATTCACTACAGGTCCGTGGGTATAGTAATACTCCTTCCATCATAGAAAGAAGGAGAAGAAAATAATAATATTATTATTATTATTATTATTATTATTATTATTATATTATTATTACTGGGGATTGTTTACAACATGTCACGTGAAAAGAATTTGTGAGTTCCAATCATACACCATGCGAACATGCGCCAACAAACGCTAAGCGGTTTACACAATGGAATCACGAAATGCAGCCAACATATACACGATATTTAACGAACCTAAAATATAACCTAACGCAATTTAAGTACTCTAACCTGTGAAAGAATGCAACACCCAATAATAAATAGTACGTTCTGAAATTCTGAAGTATATGTGTATAGTTAATTAGTACATACTCTATGTTTGCTGCGCTCCATTTCCTTTATGACCATATTGATAAGCTATTTTTGGCAGTCTGCTATCTTCCATCCTTCCAACATGTTCAAACCATCTTTTTTCTTTATCTATCCATTGAGTTGATAGCTTCCACTTATAATTATTTTCTTATTTCTTCATTTCTGTCTTCTCCTGTACATCCTTTTGTTTTCTTTAAAAATCTCAGGTGTTTTTTTTCTCGATCGAAACTTGATATAACGATTAAATCATCACAAGCAATGTCACGAGTGACTTGCGTTCACTTCCTCACTTCGTGACTCGTTAATTTATCGATTATTTGTAAATCAAGAATAGCATTTGTTGGGACTATTTAACGAATAAAATTAAGCTGTTTACTCAAAAATAATTATTTAAATGCAGTTATTTTGAAATATTTAAATATTTATATAAACTGCGATGTTTGAAAATAAATGAGAAATGTTTGGTTATGTTTAATTTATTTATCCACTGCAACTTGATCATATTATTTATTGCCAAATAGGATCGTAATATTGTAAGAATGCATCCTAGTAGAGAGAAAAAATGAAACACATTAAACTGTAGGGTATATTATAACTAATGTTATAGGTTATTAATTATCTTTTTAGGAAATAACTGGGGTAAAATCATTATTTAAAACACAATTATTGAACACACAATACATTATCAAATGTATAGTTCGAAGGAATCTGTTCATTATTTGCTATATTCAACCGTATTTGTTGGAGAGTCAGTCACTGCAAAATAATGGTGTGTGACCTGTTCAGAATATTAAAAAGGAGGGAGCTTTCCTTTATCACAAAAGCCGGAGATGGTAAAGAGAATTCGATAAAGAATGAGTGACACACGACTGTCATTGGTTTTAAAACAAAATTAATTGAAACGTGATTGGTCATTGACTCACATTAGGGGCATGAGTTAAATAGCCAAAATAAAAACAAATTTGGTAATCAGTAAAATCGGACCATTAGAAATGGAGGCTTTCCTGGAACCCAACATTTGAATTTCTCACAAAAAAAAAAAGACACGAACAAAATAAAGACATACAGTTTATGCATGACTGACTTTTTTAACCGTTTAATTGGCAATCTATCCTATGGGATACATCAATTGGATCGATTTATTTTAGTCTTGTAATGAAACAAAAGAAAACGAACGAGCAGTAATAACTTAAATGTGTGTTTAAATTACACAACAAAACCTAATAATAATAATAGCCATGCGTAATTTTATTTTCAGTGTGGTCCGCCACATTTAAATAACTGACACGGGAAATTAGTCTCTTCTTCTTTTTCATAATTTGTAGGATTTTCATCCTGTTTATTTCCCAAATCATTCCTCGGAGGAAGACGTGTTGGATGTGCAGCCACTGTCTATCCGTTTCTTGGCTGGTCTTCCTCTTGTTTTTTTTTACGAATGGGTTGTCTTCCATTCATTCTATATGAAGTTTCCAATATTTTCGTCTATCTATAATAAATTTGTTTATATCTTGAATTTGACACTTGTCTTTAATTTCTGTGTTGTGTATCTTATCAAATAATGTTTTCCCTGAATTGTTCTTAAGATCTTCATTTCAAATGTGCTTATTATTCGTACAGTTTTGTTGTATCAGCCCCAGTTTTGCTCCTTATATGATGACTGGTCGAACTATCGTTTTGTATATGCGGGTTTTGCTTTCTATTGGACACATGTTTGTTGCGCCAAATTAAATCTTTCAACTATCCTGATATTTGTGCTGCTTTATATTCTTGTTTCTTTACTTCTTTTAATAAATTTGCACCTAAATAATTAAATTGTTCTATAATGTTTCTTTCCACTTCTAATGAAAAATTAGTGTTTTGCTAACATGATTTTGGGTTACTTTTCTGTTGTTAAAAATAGATGCTCACGGTGAAACATCTGACTTACTAATCAATTGAGTTGGTGTTTACTTGACGAAAATCCATATTTAATTTATTATATAATTCAGTGACAGCTGTTTCGGTACACTGTACCTTCTTCAGACATGTTAACAAATTATGAATTGTATTCCAACTGATCTAAGCAACAATACCAACAATATTTATTTAAATTTTTAAATTAACAAAGGGGATTCATTCAAATCAAGTTGAGAATTTAACAGTTTTTTACTACTTTTAAATTTATTAATTTCTACAGCCTCCAAAAGATCTAACTTCTTACCCTTATCACAAATATGTAAAATTTCAAAATTTGGATAGAAACAATGATTAAATTGGAATAGGTGGTTAGCATATTTTGAATTTTCTAAATTTCTGTTATATGCTCTCATGTGTTCCTTTATCCGAGAGATAAAAGGTCTACCAGTTTGTCCTATATAGACATTGTCACATGTGCCACACTTCAATTTATATACACCTGATAATTTTTCTTTTTTGTTTTGGTGTTATTGTTTTTTATTATATTTTGTAGAGTTTTATTAGTTTTTAAATGCCACATTAATGTTCAACTTTTTAAAAATGTTTTAGATATTTTATTTGAAAGTGGGCCTATGTATGACATTACGACATATTTCTTTATGTTTTCTTTGGGTAAAGGAAAAACGTTGTTAATTGCTTTTTTGTAATGAACCTTCTTAATTAAACGTTCTATAATTTCACGGTCGTAGCCATTATTAACAGCCAATTGTTTAATAATATTCAATTCATTATTATATTCCGAGGGTGAATGTGATGAAGTGAAAGAGGGATATTTTAAAAGTCTCATGAATGTGACTATTAAAGGCTGCCATCTTTATGATTATAGTGGGTGAAGAGAAGAACTGTGGATAGTGGGTATCAGTATGAGATGATTTGTGAAAGATACCAAACTCAAACTTATTATCAATGGTTTTTTTATGATAAATCCCAAGAAATGTATACTATTATTCTTTCTTTCGAATTCACAGAAGATATTAATTTCACAATGGAATTAGAAACAAAATAATAGTAATCTGTAAGGACAAATGGTCAGGAAAAACTTTTTTAAGGCCCAAACGGCCCCCGAAATCATATGGCCATCATCATCTCAATCATCTTATCCATTATCATCATCACCTTGCACCGGTGTGGAAAGGCACGGGAAGCTACCACACCACAATTCCCTAGTAAATCTGCAAAGCATAGCATGAAAATGCTATGATTTGCAGTGAAAGACCTGCCCTCGGGCTGAATTACTACGGATGAATAATATATATATCTATATATATATATATTATAATGTATATATTTACATAGATACAAACCAATTAAATTGCGTATGGACATATACGACGAATGCCAGAAGAAACCTACCCAGAAAAAAGGCGGCCCCGCCTGAAAGGAGAAGGGTGGTAGGAAGCCACGAAACTTGTGGGATGATATTCAAGAAATAAGACTTGGAATGAGAACAAACGGACTGGAGGACGTGGAAGTGGGTTGGATAGATTTGTACGCGTTGCTGTGGCGAAGATATACGTTTAAAAATCCAAATTAAGTGCTTGTCTTTCATTTCACAGATTACTTAAAAACTAATACTTTCACACGAAATTATAATATATTGAAAATAAAATAATACTCTGAACACATTTAAATGTATGAAATAATAATATTTGTGTAATTCAATTGATATTCGCGGTTTGCAACACAAAGCCGCACAGCAATCAGGATCTCTCTTGTTAACTAATAAACCCAGTTACCTTACCAAATTACCTTACACCACCATCGTGTTAGAATGGTATGGAAACTAGATAATTACCGCCTTCTGTTAGAATCGTATGGAACTCACAGATAATTATAGCTCTATGTTAAATAATAAACAAGTAATTTGCAATAAAAAATAATGCGACTATAAATTTAGTTTATAAATACCCTACGTTCAAGTTGGATCAACGCTGCATTAGTGTGCAAAATTTATTATAATCGGTTCAGTAGTTTAGGATTCCATCGCGGGACAAACAACGTGACACGAAATTATATATATATATATATAGTATCTGTAGTTTGAATGTCTTATGGACTTCTAACCCGTTCACCCGATCGTCGTTGAAAATTTGTATTATACAGAGTTTCAGATGCGGGGCAGTGTTTAACGATATCTATTTATGTTTAAAACCATTATTAGTTGAAGGAGTTCAACTTGAAACGACAATTTAAAAATGCCCTCTAGCGATCGCAATTTTCGATGTTTCACAACAAAAATCCTGAATATCTATTAAAATAAACCGAGATATGTATGTGTCCAAAAATATTATTCTATTTATGTTATCATTTGGCTATTATAAAACAACCGAAATTACATATTCCATTGTTTACAATGGAATTCCCTGAATCGTATTACAAATAAAATATTAAAAATTTATTCATGGGTGAGGACCTTTATAGCACCGAAAACTGACATTGAGTTAGAGGACGATCTGATAACGTGGATATAATATTGCATCCGGTCCCCAGCTTTATTCTTTAACTGATTCTTAAGGAAAAAAGCTGCATTTTTTGCATTGTTGTTTACGTTGAGTACAGA